>CAKNXH010000141.1:148831-165160 GCA_932178445.1 Andricus quercusramuli | reverse complement strand
GATGAAAACTTGGGCATTTTTTCAACTGAGGTCATAAAAAATTTTCACCAGGTAAGACGAACTACATAATGGCAGAGGGTCAGAGTTCTGGGCACGACACATCAGAGTGGCGCTAATCAATTCCGCAGTTTCTGCAGCGATTCTCCCAAACGGCAATTATTACGATCTTTCACGTGATAGGGACGAAAAACTGTCCATTTTTTGACTTTTTGGCATTAGAACTTTTTGTCGGGGATGTCATGATCTACAAGATATCCAAAATTTAGAAAAATCCACCGAGGCCTTTTTTCAATGTATTTGGTGCGGGGTCCTTTGTCACCTAAGAAAGTTTAAGGGGCGCAAACAATATGACATCACTCTGATGTCACATAAACTAAATCATGATATTATATAATGTGATTGTAATGATATAATGATATGACATCAAATAATACATGCAGATATGACTTTCTCAAAAATAAACTTCTTCTGAGTTTTACTATGTATAAATAGAGTCCCTGACTTTTGGGCTCCTCCAAAAAAAAAACCAAGACCGATTTTAGGGCTCCAAACCTTAACGTTAAAAAGCAACACTTTGATACAACGCAGATGTGACTTGGTCAAAAAATAATATTTTTCAAAATTTTACTGTGTAAGGTAAATGTCCCAGTAATCGTGAAACTTGGTTGTAGTTTGAATATATTGTTACAAAAATGTGTGAAAAGTAACATTTAATGATAAAACTCACTTATTTTCAGCATTTTATAATAGCAAATAGAAATTACATTCATTCAAATAGAATAAAAAGCAAGAAAATTGGCATCACGATTACTGGAACGTTTACCTTAAATAGAGTATCTGATTTTTGGGCTCCTCAAAAAGTCCAACACTAATTTTTGGGCTCCAACTCTTCACGTGAAGAGTACGTTAAAAAGCAACCCCTTCATACCACGCAGATGTGACTTCGTCAAATAATATTTTTCAGAATTTTACTGTGTAAATAGAGTCTCTGATTTTTGGGCTCTCAAAAAACATAACTATTTTTGGGCTCCAACCCTTAACGTTATAAAGCCGCCCCTTGATACCGCGCAGATGTGACTTTGTCAAGCAATAATTTTTTTTCTGAATTGCACTGTGTAAAAAGAGTCTTTGATTTTTGGTCTCAGATTTTATTTTTGGCAAGGGGTGGTTTTTCTGCACATAGCGGGTGATTTTGAGTCTGCGAAGGACAGATCGAAGAGGGGAAAGATAAGCCGGAATTGGGGGGGGGGCAACAAGAAGGCAGGAAGGAGCGAGAATAGAGTTTGATAAAGATGAGGAGGAATTAAGCGAGAATATCTCTAGGTAGGAATTAGTGAAAGTAACAAAAAATTTGAAAAGGGAAAAAGCAGCAGGGGGAGACGGAGTTACGGCAGAGTTTATAAAAGGATTACCGGCAGTTTGGTTAATAGAGATGCACGAAATACTGAATGGGTTTTGGAAAGAAGGAAAAGTTGGAAATGGGTGGGTATGCGACACTACTCGATTCAGGTAGTGTTTCTAGGTCGATAGTTTCTTGTAGTAAATAACTACAAAAATGGGCTCACCACACCCCCAACGAGCCAACAGCACGCAGTATTCCCGAACGGTCACCCATCCAAGTACTAACCGTGCCCAACACTGCTTAACTTCAGTGATCTAACGAGAACTGGTTTTTTCAGCGTGGTATGGCCGTTGGTAATCGAGAATATACCTCATACCTAAGGACGGGAAGAATAGGATACAGGAAATTACAGAGGAGTTTCTTTATTAGACATAGGATATAAAATATTAGCAACCATCATGGACGTCATGACTTATAGAAACTTCCCTACAGGATGCGTAGCTACATGTTAAAAACGCCAAGAATTAGAAAACAAGATGCAAGAAGCAGCCGATCCCTGCGGTTTAGTCTGATCTATTTTATTGTTCTCGACCGCACCTGCAATGCAAAAACAGTGCAATACAGAGTGTCCCAGACTCAAGTGTCCGGACTTATATGGCCGTATAAAAATAAAAAAAATTAATCTAAAATTCCTTTTCCAAAAATCACTTAAAGTCTGAACTTTTTGAGTTATAAAATATTTAAGCTGGTCCAATCACGAGCGCCGTATAAATAGTCGTGTGTGCGTGAGCGGGATTCCAACGTGGTGTTCTCCCGTCGCTAACCCCACCTCTGCGCTCGCTTCGATAACACTGCATTGGAATCCCGCTCCCACACACCCGACTGCTTATACGGCGCTCTTGATTGGTCCAGCTTAAATATTTTATAACTATAACTATATAAGTCCGGACTGCTCAGTGGGTTCCTGTCACCACTACGCAGCGCGTCCTCGGGTTGCGGATAGAGGAACGGCCCGTTAGGCTGAACAGCCCCTCAGGTTAGCTGCGAATACAAGAATAAGCAGCCGCGGACAGCCGATAGGAACCAGTCGTGGGTGTGGCGAGCCCAGCCTAAGATGTTGGCTTAGCACTGCCTAGCACTGGTAGAAAACACGATGACCATGACTTGGGAGGACCCACCCATTCACGTTCATACGTAATGGGTGGGTCCTGGCAGGCCGAGGTGCAGCGTGTATCCACCTAGAAACACTACCCCGAACCAAAACTAAAAATCTTGTAAGGGAAAAATCCTGCTGCCCATTGGACACCGCAGCGATGACACTGCCCGCAAGGGATGTGTGGAATGATTCGCCTGTATAGGGCCAAAGGGGTACTGATACCAGTATAGGCGCGCTGCCTTGCAGGGGGACGTTAGTAATCTTAGGTAGGCTAACTCCTTTCGCCGAGGAAATCATTGGGGATTACCAGTGTGGATTCCGCCGAAAGCGATCTACAAGCGATCAAATGTTCACAATTAGACAACTGCTAGAAAAAAATGGGAATTTAATGGAGCAGTGCATCAGCTATTTATCGATTTTAAAAAAGCGAATGTACTGGATCCTAGAGTTCTTGGGTGTGCCAAGAAAATTGGTTAGACTTATCGAAATTTGCTTAAGCGGCAGTAGGGGAAGAATACGCGTAAACGGTAGTTTATCTGAAGAGTTTTCGATCCGCGATGGTCTGAAACAGGGCGATGCACTTTCGTGCGTCCTTTTTAACTTAGTTCTAGAATACGTGGTTAGGCAAGTGCAGGCGAATCCGACCGGTGCTACCCTCAATGGGGTAATACAAATTCTTGGATATGCGGATGATCTCGACATACTAGGGGATGATAAAGAAACGGTAGCTAAAAATGCAGAAATCTTGATCACAAAAGCCAAAGATATTGGCTTAGAGGTTAGCGAAACGAAAACAAAATATATGACCGTCGTCAGATCTGAACAAAGTAATCAAGACGGGGATCTAACAGCCGGAAATATGAAATTCGAAAGGGTTAGCGAGTTTAAATACCTCGGGTCAATTATAACTAGCGAAAATAGGATTAAAACGGAAATCAACGCGCGGCTGCACGCTGGCAATGGGTGCTATTATGCAGCAAAAACGCTATTAAAATCGCGATTGCTATCTAGAAACATCAAAGTGAGAATTTACAAAACGATAATAATGCCGGTCGTCATGTACGGGTGCGAAACGTGGGCGCCGACGAAAGGAGAGGAGAATAGGTTTAGAGTTTTTGAGAATTAAGTACTTAGAAAAATTTATGATCCAAAAAGGGACGAAGAGACAGGTGAATGGAGAAAACTGCATAATGATGAACTGCATGCTCTCTACGGGTCAGCAAATATTAATAGAGTAATGAAAGCGCGTAAATTAAGATGGGCGGGGCATGTAGCAAGAATGGGAAACGAAAGAACAGTGGCGCAAGTTTTAAGAGGGAGGCCGACTGGTAAGAGACCCTTAGGCAGACCGAGAAACAGATGGGAGAAAAATGTAAGGGACGATTTAAAAGAACTAGGACATGATTACTTAAACTGGATGGAGGATGCACAGGATAGAGATGTGTGGCGGTCTCGGGTTAGTGAGGCAATGAACTTCCGAGTTCGAACTGCTAATCTATAATAATAATAATAATAATATAAGTCCGGACACATGGCCATAAGTTCCATGACATGAGTCATGGAACAAAACTTTATTTTTGTAATATCTTCGTAATGAATAATAATTATTAACATTTTATTATCTCATTAAATAGTTTTAAAAAAATAGAAACTATTTTTCAAATGCACTTATATAGAAAAAATTAGTATTTACGAAGATATTAACAAAATAGGGCAAAAAAGGAGCAAATCCCATGAATTTGATCCATTGTTTTCCCCTCAGCAGTTAACAAAGTTAAGTTAGCTGACTATGAAGTGAAAATACCCAATTTTTGTTTTTCTATTTCTATTTTGATAATACATACTATTATACATAGAGTACAGAATCATGGCATTTCTCAATTCTATCATTTTTGTTTATATTTTTATTGAAATGCCTTTATTTTATCTTTAAAAACAAGAATTAGTGCGGAGAAAGATGAAAATGTGTCAAGAGAAATGTATTTTTCATAGGTTATTATTATACCATTATTAAATTTTCGAAAAATATATTATTTTGTTAAAGTTAATGCGACGACAATTACTTTTACTATTTGCAAATCTAGTAATAATATTCATCATTTTGAAAAGTAAAAAATAAAAAAAAATTGAAAAAGAAGTTTATTTTTAAAAAATCTGCCGGGCACATTCTCATCGCGCGATATACATAAAAAAACCTTTTTGGACGTCGCGTTTCGCGCTCGGATAAGTATTCCTCACACTTGGCTTGTGTTTGCGATTGAATTAAACTTTGGTAAAAATATCTTTTTATATCGCAGATTTCCAATAAATCTTGGTGCCTAATTTTCCACATAACTAAATGTGAAAATTAATTTTCTCAAAGCTAGCTGTAAGCTTTGAGGCACACATTCTTATCATGATACTCGCGCTCGATTTTCCACAGATATTTTGTAAGTTTTCTGCATATATGTTTTGTATGCTATAAACTTGAAAGCATATCCTAAATTCCATAATTCTATGTAAAAAGCGTATAGAATTTTTATTATATATATCCTTTATGAAAACCGTTATTTCGGTCCGGCACTGCGTACTTGGGAAAGTTTTGTAGCTTTTAAAAATGTCTAATTACCCTTGAACTTTTTCCTGTATCTTGCGCTGTTTCTTTAAAAAATTGAATTTTTTATAGAAGTTTCGATAGTTCAAACCAAAACAAGTCGTATAGAAAAATGATGTTAAGCAAATTTGTAGTTTTCTTGAAAAGCTACATTTTCTCTCTCAGATATTTTTACGAAACTCGCATCGTTTGGGTAAAAATTGGAATTTTCGATTTTTTTCTTAGAATTTTCGAAGATTAAAACCAAAACAACAAGTCCTAACCAAAAATTGTTTAAGAAAATTCAGGGTGGCCATTATTTTAAAAATTTTTGTCTCCTGCCTTTCTCCTGGATCTCCCGGTAAGAATTCGTGATATCTCCCGCTTAAGAAAAGAAAATTTTCTTGCGAAACCCATACTTTTTTCACATACATATATGATCAATTGATTGATCAATTGTCAATCTATTGACTTTGAATCATATAGTAAGTAGGATAAAGAAATTATTGTGTCTAATAAGGAAAATACAGAGATGAGTTTTATCATAACACTAGCAGCAAATGAATGCGCGCTAGTCGCGCATTCACGTCCCTGGGTTTTTCTTTCCTAACATTAAAAATATAAATAATTTAACAATCCATTATTACATCAATTTTCAAGTATTATGTTTTCAACACTTTTTGAACAATAGTTAATAATTCCGAATTGGAATCGTTTAAAAATATAAAAAAAATACACTGAACGATTTTGAATTGAAAACTTTCCAATTCAAACTATTACAGATCAGATAATGTTTGAAGAAAAGGACAATATTTCGAATGGAATTTTAAGGAATTGAGCTTTTATAATTTCCTATAATGAAAGCGTTTAAATAGAAGCTTTCAAAATTGAAAGATTTCAGACTAAAATCTTTCAAAATTGAAAGATTTCAGACTAAAATTTTAAAAATTGTACAATTTCATTTGAAGGAGTTAAACGCTAAAAAATGAACAATCTTATTTTGAATTTATTTAAGGATAACGAAATTGAGTCATTTCAGATTAAAATTTTGAGAAAAGGACCATTTCAAAACGTTAAAAATTGAATTGAAATTTTATCATTTATAACTAAAAGCGTTCAAATTTAAATGATTAAAAATAGAAAACTTTTGAATTTATATAATTTTAAATTCAGAGCAATTAAAATTTGACATTTTGAAATTGAAAACTGAAATGTATCTTTCAAGGTAGAATTTTAATCGTTATTACGTGAAAAAATTATTATTTATTTCTAAAACTATTTAGACAAATTTTTATAAAATTAAGAAATTAATTGAATTATACTAAAGAAACGTTTAAAATAAATAGTGATTCTAAATGGGAAACGTTGAAAATGAAAAAATTGCACAAAAAATTGTAATATTGTAACTTTTTTATATTTAAACCCTTAATAATTTAAATTATCTGAAGTCTTTAATTGTTTAAAAATGAATAATTTTTAAATTATTAATTACACTTTCCAAAATTCAACCAATTGAACTTCAATTGAAAGATTTAAATTTATGAAAGGGAAAAATTGAAAATTTAGCGTTCAACATAAAAATGCAGAACCCTACAATTATAACCATTTAAAATTACAGAAATTAATCAAATACTGAGGAATTAATTTCAATAATTTTTTAATTTTCATCTATTTCGATTTCAAACAACACAATTTTTAAGTTTTTAATTTAAAATCGTTTAATTTTTAACTCTTTCTTTAAAATTGAAAATCTTTAAAAACCTTGAAAATTTTTAATTTAAAATGATTCATTTGTTTAAATATTCGAATAAAAATCACACCATTTTTCAAATTGCTATATTAATATTATATGATTTTATTTTCTGAAATTTTACAATTTCAAGCCAGGGTATATTCTAAGGAAAAGTGTTAATACTACCGGATGGGCGATTCGCCTTCCTTTCATGCTAAAAAAAAGGTTTTTAGAGTTATCATTTTCGAAAGTAGGCCGATGATTGCGGCATGCGGTATTCCCAGACATGTTTCGACAATATTTTGCGTAATGATTAAGTAAAGTTTAACAATAAGCCTCTCTTTTTTACTGCAAGTACTTATATTAATACATATTTCATTGATCATTAGTAATAATAATAACATACATTTTAAAATTTTTCTTCTTCCCTACTTACATTTTGATTTTATATATATATATATATATATATATATATATATATATATATATATATCATGCTCATGCGAGAACAACCTACATCCAAAGGCACAATGCGGCACTGAGAGTGCTTTATTACCATCTCTGTCACTCTTACGGCATTAGCCCAAATACCTCTCCGCTGAACGCCCCTAGAGAAATAGAGTCAATTGTCGAAAATGAGAAGTGCCTCATATATTGGAACTTCATATTCTCGACAATTGTTTCTGTTGCGCACTCGAGGCCTGACATGGTTCTTCTTGACTTCGAGAAACGAACCATGTTCGTTATCGAATTTTCGGCACTAGCGGACAAAAACGTCACAGCGAAGGAGAAAGAAAAGAAAGAAAGGTATAAAGACCTTATGAGGGAGTTGCGACGGTTATATCCGGAATATTCTGTTAAGCTAATCGTCCTGATCATTGGCGCTCTTGGAGGTGCCAAGGTTTCACTTGTTAATAACCTGAAAAGCATCCCTGCGTGTCAACAAAATGCTGAGGCACTTGCAGGGAGAATGCAGAAGGCGGTCGTCCTTGGGTCGCTCCGTGTCCTCAGGGTGCACGAGACTTTCGCCGGATCATCGTATTGAATTCGCGCAGACTGTAACCACCCATCTCACGGTCGTGAGACGTGGTTACAGCTGAAATTTTACCGCGATTTCGCTGGGAGCGGGTGCAATTTTTTTTTTTTTTTTTTTTTTTCAGATTAGCACCCGCTCCCGGCGAAATCCTGCGGTTGTCCTTATGACAAACTTTTAAATATATATACAGGGTGTTTTTTAAAACTTGAGACATCGAAATATCTCAAAAAATAAGCTTCCTATGAAAAAATATCAGTGATAAAAACTTTTTATTTTCAAGGGGGAAGAGCGACTTTGAAAAAATTTACCCCACAACAAACCCCAGGAGGCATGGAGGACGGCTTTTTTTCGCAAATCAAAAAAAAAAATTCGAATAAAACTTAGGTATTTCATAAAGGAGAATCTGAACCTGTGATAAAAAAAGTGGGGTTCCCATTTGAAATTAGAAAGTTACCCCCACTCTGGCCAAATTAAAGCTAACATTTGAAAAAGAATTTGCTAAATTGAGGAAAGCCGAGATTCTATAAATACATAGTATTTCAGTTTCTTCACTAATTTTCTCTATCACTTGCGCAAGTGGAAAAAGACTTTCTTGAAAATGTCTCTATTATTTATGACCCCTGAATACAAAGAATAGAACTCAGCGAAGCAAGCATTTCACTTGGAGGAAAAGCAGGAAGCTAACGAAGATTATTTTCTGCAACGTGTGCTCTTTGTACGTTTGTAGATTCAAAGTTCATTTGCGTGAAATTTGATAACAGTTTCTTTTAAAATTTTAGAAAATTAAATTCATTCACATTGTTTTGGGAAAATTTTATTTGACTATATATTATTTTCTTGTTAATAAACTAAAAAATGTCTAGATATTTCCTGATTATATAAATTTATCATTCCATGAGGAATGAAGGAAGACAGAAAGACTTTGTCGATCGTAATGCAGTTCTGTAGGAGACAGTCGCGTTTTTATGAATAAAGGTTTAAAGTAACGATTTTGGGGTTTAAATGGGCAATTATACTTCAATTTATGCTCCATTTGGCGACATTCTCTTTTTATGACAGCAGTAATTGGAAGTGGATAAATTTTATGTTTGAAGAAAATACGTAATACGTGCGCTTATGGAACTTGCCAACACTAGATGCGTGTTTCTCAAAAAGTGGGCTTTCAAAGTTCCAACTTCAAAATTTCCCGGGTACCGCATTTTTCAAACTAGAGTGTTCGTCCTGAGCTTACGGTCTTAATTCTACACTGACCAAGTCGTACCTCTCCTTGTCGAAGGATACAAATAACTTTAAGAATAATAATTTGCCACAATAATGCAGTTTTATTCAAAGTATTGGTAAATTGATTACCCATATACTTTAATTTTATTAATGGAAACAATTTTTGACATATTTAAAAAAAAATAATTTTTTTATTAAAATGTTCAAAAAGTACTATTCGTCGAGTAACAGGGACATAATATAACTTGCCAGTTTCCATATGAGTGGAGATTCTTTTCTAATCTCCAATAGATAAATGATAATTCGAGGGTGTTTCAGATTCCATAACCTTGTAGTCATACTTTCTCCAAAATAGTGAGTTCATGATCTTTCAATGGTGTTTCTATCTACGTAAGTTCATTACTATCAGATTGTTAATTAAATTTAAAACAAGTAAATTAAAATGATTCGATAAACGCAAATGCACATTTCAGAAATTTTATGCATGAATGATTGAAACTGAATTTTACAAGTCTCTTAATAGTACATTTTTCAGAAATAAAATTTGACTTAAAGCATGTAGGAATAGTATTGATTATATTTTCTATCAAGAATCAATAGATTGGATGCTGTTTTTAACTCAGACTGAATATTTTTTAATTAACAAATATCGTTCAGTTTTTTTACATAACTAAATATACTTACTTTCAGGATTTACACAGATCAATAATCTTATTAACTTTCTTAAATCCAAGAAATTCTAGGAATGTTTGATGATGATTGAAATTGATTTAAAATCCTATAGATGATGATTATCTATACTTCAACGATAATTACCTGGAGCCATCTGGCAGTAGGAACCTACAAAAAAATTCTAGTTAATTACGGAGCAAGAAGAATAAAAATTGCAATTAAAATACAATCATATGGATGACGTAATTTTGATCAACAAATACTACTTGCAACTTCTGTTTTGAAAATTAACTAATAATTCGTATGTATAAAGTAATCAATTTCAACAAAATAAGAATTTATATAAAAAATTATATTACATTTGACTAGCTGTACTTAACTGAAAAAATGTAATTTACTTTAATTTTTGTTTTTATATTTTTAATATTATAGATTTTTTTGCATGTCCCTGACCTGAAGACATTTTTCAAACCTACATTGATTTTCATAGAACAAAAATAAATGTCTATTCGAGGCATAAATAACCTGTCCCTAATCAGTGATGTTACATTTCAAGTAACATGCTTTACATATTTGCGTAATCGTATGTGAAAATTCATTTCTTGAAGTAAATGCATGATTTTAAGCAGGAAATTTTTACAGTTTTCAACCTTCTCTAAATCTCTAAAAATACAACTTTTAATCATATGAAACACATCAAACATACAAGATATAGAAGCCCCTTAATGCTTTAATCACATTGGAAAAATTAAAGAACAATACATAATTAGAAGTAATGCCCGAATTTTAGTTATATTACATTATGCTAGAATATTTGATTTAGGGTATAGTAAAAATCTCAACCCTATTGAAATATACCCTATTAAAATTCAGAGGACACATTCGAAGCTCCAATCTCAAGTCATAAAGCATTTTTCAGCAATAATACAATCGCAATGAAGAACACTCATTTTTACGAATTAATATCTTTTAATTCTAAAATCTAGATTCTACATGGCAATCGAAGAAAATGAACTTATGAGAGATTTTTTTTTAGAACAGCCTATCTACTTATAGGAATGCTTATATAATAATAATAAAGTTAAACATAACATGACGAATTAATGATCTCTATAAACTTAAAATTTCAAAATGATAGACATCATCAACATCATGATGTTCTCAGCAAATTACTTCAGTACGTAAAACAGAACTTCGACTCTTCAAAATCAAATTATAACTTTGGAAAGACATCTTTATCAATTACCCAATTCCAATTAAAAGTACTCCAGTCATGTTTTTGAAATATACTAAAGTGCTACTTTTTTGCAAAAATTAAAACCAATCAATATAACTGATTTGTATTCTGCACATTTCAGATTCAGGAAGATGCCATAAAAAAACAATAGATTAATTCTTCAAAATTTAGATTTTCCAAAGCAATGTTAACACGATGATGTCCTCGCAGACCTTAAAGACTCAGAAGACAATTACAAATCAAGAAACTTAACTCATAAATCATTTTTTATCAGTTATGAAACAAAAGAAAATTCAACAGAAATCGCCAGACTAATGATCTCCTCAAACCTGAAAATTCAAATTCTTAGACAGCACCAACACCTTTAACAAATTATCGAACTACAGTTTAGAATATACCTTCCAATAAAAAAAAGGTAAAATTATATTTAGGAAATCACTTTTGGTCAATGATCTAATTTCAATGAAGAATACTACAATCATAATTACTACAGTTTACTAAAACACCTTTTGAATGAACAGTCTACACTCTACATTTTGCAGTCGAAAACCTTCGAATCTCCAATCACAATTTATAAACCTAACTTAATCAATGATGAAATCAAAGAAATTAAACAGATCACGACCGACTGATGATCTTCTCAAACCTGAAAATTCAGATTCCTAGACAGCATTAACACCCTCAACAAAGGATTGCATTACAGTTTAGATTGTTTAGAAGATAACTTTGAATCAAAAGGAGGAAAAAGAACTTGAATTAAGAATACTACAATCATAATCACTACAGTTCACCAAAACACCTTTTAAATGAACAGTCTATATTTTGCAGATGAAAACCTTTGAATCTTCAATCAATATTCATAAATAATTCTTCATCGATTCTGAAACAAAAAAATTTTAAGAGAACACGAACGACAGAATGATTTCCTGAAAGCTGAAAATTCAGATTCTTAGGCAGCATCAACACCCTCTATAAATGATGGAGCAGTTTAGAAGATAACTTCGAATCACCAAAAGTAAAATTTTACCATTCACAATGTATAAATCACTGTTCATCAATCATTTAATCCCAATTAAGAATATTAACACTACTAACACCAAATCTTTATTCCACATTTTGAATTCAGGAAATATGCAACTGGAACAAGTGAACTCAACTAGAGAAGACGATGTAATGAACTAGCGAGTTTATCACCTAGAGGCTACCGTAAGGTAACAGAACAGCACTCACTATTACGATAAATGGGATTGATAATTGGTGAAGAGGGAAGGGTATAATAGACGAGTGGTGGTGGGGTTGATCAAAAGTGGACGGTTAAGTAGTTATGGCCGGTAAGTATCGGTAACTTACCGAAGAGTGCCAGAAGACAGAGGATGTAGACGGTGACTGCGAGTGATTTTCTGGCCGGGTAGGCCATCTTCCCTCGGCGACGTCCCTTCCTCACGAGCAACGACCTCACTCTCGTTTCCGATCCTGAACTGTTCGTCGTCCGAGTGTCCGTTCCACGATGCGTTCCGTGCCTCTACGTTCTCTGCTCAACTCCTTCTACAAGTAAACACGAATAATTAGACAAGCCTGGAGCGCGTTATCGTGCCCCGCGGCCTGCTCTCTCAGATCCCCAATGGTGGGGGCTTAAAAATAAAAGACAACTAATGTAAGAGGATGGATATCGTGACAAACTCATACCGACATTCCTAACCACGGTAATACTGATCAGAAAGAAGATCATAAAATCTACCTAGACGAGTCTGATTACTTATCAAGAGCTCCTGGTGGAACCACCGTAGAGCGCATCGAATTTCTCATCAAGTTATGCATATTGTCTTTCTTTTTTGAAGAAGAATCAGGGACCACAGCTCAAAAAGAGCTCAAAAAAGGGGAAGTAGGGAAATATTTCACGAAAAAGGGGAAGAATAGGTGAAAGATTGAATATTTATTTTTACGTTTAGAAAAGAAGAAACAATCTTTTCATAAGAAACTGTATAGTTTTAGGGCTGCGTCTAGTCGTCCCGAAATATTGGTGGGGCTGGAGAAGGGAAAGAACTAGTCCCGAAATTTAGGGATGACTATAGTGATGCTTATACGTATAATTAAATATCTCTGTCCAAGATTTGTTATTTAATCCTTGCTATGATTAATACTTCAAGTGTAAATTAGAAACAACACTCTTAAATGTTCTAACATTCAAATTGGAAATAGTTCAAATTTAAGTGCCTACATTTTTGAACACCAGCAGTAAACGCACGCGCGCAAGCAGCGAGTTCACGTCCCTGGATTTTAGCATAATCCCTGCATAATAGCAGATTTTTAAAACGAAGTCTCTTGAAATAACATAATAATATTTTTCCCCAAAGTTCTCTAGATATTTGTTAGAAATGATTTGAAATTCCTTGGATATAAATAAAATTAAAATTATTCATTAAATTTCTCTTTAAAAACTGTTTAAATTGCGTGTGCGCGCACAAATCTTGCGTTCACGTCCTTGGATTTTTATTTTTTTATATTAAAAACATGAAATATTTGAAAATTCATAACAACAAACTTTTAAATATTAAAAGTTTTAAATTTGTTTGAAACGACATCTCTCGATATTATTCGGAAAATTTTTAAATAACTTAAATCATCAAACTCTTTAGACACTTCTCAATGTCCTTCATATTTTTTGAAATTATTGAAATCCACAGAAATCACTTGAAATAAAATGTAACTCATTCCCTAAAGTTCTCTAGAAATTCGTTAAAACTTCTTAAGATAAACCGTAGAAATAAAATGCACGCGCACAAAGGGCAAGTTCAGGTTCCTGAACTTTTATTTTCTAATATTAAAAACATAAACTATTTAAAAATCTGTAATATAAAATTTTTTAGTATTAGAAGTTCTAAAAATGTTTGAAACGAGTTATATAATTCGACAAATTATTAACTCTAGTTAGTAAGATATGTTTGAAAAAAACTCTTAGCCAACATTTTTACGCATCTGGAGATCTTAACTGTTTCCATAAATATTGTCAGTAAAATACTGGTAAATTTTAAATAGTAATATTTTTTAAATCTTCAATCAAAAATTTTTTCTATTTGAAAAGTTTACATGTACAAGTCGTAATTCAGAAATTGTAGAATTTGAAACATGCAGAATTTGTCTAATATTTCAAAATCAAAATTGTTTAATTTCATACACTATTAATTTGAAATTGTCTAAGGACTAAAACCAAAATCTATTTAAAATGTTGGAAATGTACGAAGTTTCTTCATTTAAGAAAAAATAAGAGAAAGAGGTTTGTTTAAATTTTTATAAATCTTTACGTTCATTAAATATTATATGGAATGCATATACCCGTGTGGAAATGCAAATGGGGTGCTGGTCGGGTACCAGACCAGTTAACCCCACTTTAAGTCGGGGGCTAGTCGGGTCAACTGGCCAGTACCCGACCAGATCGTCACGGTGAATTAGTCGGGGGCTGGCCGGATGACCCCACTTATCCCAGTCGGGATCTAGTTGGGGTCTAGTCGGGTACTGCCCAGGTGAGAGTACAGCAGTACCACTATTGCTATGCTCTAATGATGTAACAAAAAAAGTATTTAAAAAATAAATAATAATAGATTGCGAGCATTTTGTCTATAAATGTTAATTGCCCTGCTTAGAATGAATACATATATTACATTTCTTAACATTATATTACAAATAAAATTTCTAACGCTACGGGGTTTCGAACCCACATCTATACCATTGCGCTAAAGCTGCGAGTTGAAACTAGATGAAGAAGCCACCTTCATAAGCTACAGCTCATAAAAGTTATAACAACAATTTTTTAACTCTTTTTCCTTATTAATTATTTTATTATTATACATCATAATATAAATGTAAAATAAAATAACTGTTAACAGGAATATAAATTTAAAAACTTTTTAATAACTAATTTGAATCGATTACAATTTTTCTTCGTCTAATATTTTGTTTTTCGCGTTTTAGTCTATTTTAAAACTTTTTAAGTTGACATAAAATATCATTTTTAATGAGCATTTAAGATTTGTATCCACGGAACTTGAAATTATATCGCGTATCGCGACAATTTTTTTAATAGACAAATTTTTTAAACCTTTTCTATAACGTTTTGCTTTTTAGGTGTTTTAGACTATTCTATGACGATTGAGAATTAAAACAAATGTCTTAAAGTCTTGTTAAATTGACATTAAAAATTTTATATTAAAACAAGAACAGCCCGACCAGAGCCCGACTAGGACCCGCCTAGAAATTTTGACATAAAAATAGCCTACACAGAGGATTAGGATTTTTTGAAATAGCTCGACTAGTCCCCGACCAGCCCACGACTAGAAATGTTCATCAAAAAGAACTCCACTAGCGCCCGACCAGTTCCCGACTAGGGACATTGCCTACAAAATTTCTCCGACTAGCCCCCGACTAGTGCCCGACTTTCAATAGGGCCAAGTGGGGCTATTTCTACACGGGATATAAAGAAAAAATATTTAAAATCTATTACAAACTGGGCCTCAATTTCCCGAACTATTAAAAGCTGTTTTTCAGTAATTTGTGAAAATTGTTTAAATTCCATAACTTATTAAATTTGTGCTCAATAGAAAAATTTCATTAGGATCAATAATTGTAAATCATGTAAGGTAAACGTCCCAGTAATCGTGACCTTAGTCCTAGTAATCGTGATGCCAATTTTATTGCTTTTTATTTCATCTGAATGAATGTCATTTCTATTTGCCATTATAAAATGGAAGTGAGTTTTATCATTAAATGTTACTTTTAATACATTTTTGTAACAATATATTCAAACTATAACCAAGTTTCACGATTACTGGGACCGTCACGATTACTGGGACATTTACCTTAATTTTTCTTTGATTTTTGGTCTAATCGAACAAATAAACCATCGTACTTAATTATGGTTTTCAAACATTGTTAATGTGTATAGATGCAATGAAAAAATATTTTAGCTTCGAAGTTTCATTTCAATCCTAAATAGTTTAGTTAGAGACCATTCAAATTGTAAGACGTTGACGTAAATTTAATAGATAATTCTGTAAAAAAAAATAGCATATTCTAGTTATCAATTGAATAATCTTGTAGATTCAAACCGAAAAATTGTATTTTCAAATATCATATATTTAAAAATAAAAGGGCAAAGGGGAAAGTTTTTCTAGAATAGAGACCAAAGGGGAAGCACAGAGGAATAGGGGAAAGAATTAAACCCTGAAGACTATACATGGTTGTTCAATCGTTTATAGATATTTAGGTCGTGAAATATAGATATTAAATTTTATGATCCAGAATTAAAAAAAAATAACATCTAGATCGTCCTATATGGCCTAATATCCAAGGCCGTAGCCAGGGGGA
>CAKNXH010000141.1:138423-148731 GCA_932178445.1 Andricus quercusramuli | reverse complement strand
AAATTTTAGCACTTACAGTGGCAATCATATTATTATTAGGAATTAAATATTTCATAACGGAAATTGATCTTATCACATGTACAAATTTTAAATCCAAAAGGGGCAGTTATGAAAATAAGAAATAATAATTAATCCATGCGCACCCGCATATAATCAGTTGTACGCTGTTCTATTGTACCGTACGGTAATAATGCGAGAAAAATGTTAAATTTAACCCTTTCTCAATGTTTATAAAAAAAGAACAGATTTTAATTATAAATAGTCATCTACTTATGGAAGAAAACACTGCCAAGCAAGTAATGGGATGGTTTTTATCATTTTTTTTCACCCCGAAAATAGTTTTTAACGCACGTACGGGAATAACGTTTTTGTTGTCAAGATGCACTTTTCAGTTTTAATATCGGATTCACAAAAAAGAGAGTTAATATTTTAAGCTCAATTTTATAAAATCTTGTATTAAACGGTACGCCTGATATTCTTGTATTTATTACTCAACTGTAACTACAATATTTTACTAGAAAAAAAAGACGTACGGTAATGACATCTGAAATGGCAAAAATTTAGGGACAGACTTCAAGGCTTTCACAATATTATTTATTTGACTTCAAAAATGTGCATACATTAAATTTATGTTCATGTGAAGTTTACAAACTTGATACGTTAAGCGTTTTTCAGGTTACTGTCTTAAAAAAAGGAGAAAATCAGTTTATCCTTGTGCAAAGTGAGGCTGGGACGCCGTACGGTAATGACGTTTCGGGTGTTCTAATATTAAATTAAAGTAAATAGGAACAGCAATGGAAAAAAGAACTGACCATTTTGTAGAGGATGATAATAAGTGTTTATTAAAATTTAAAAAAAAATCAGCACGAGTTTCTAAGTTCATGTTATATTACTGGGACTTCAAGTTTGCCTTCAATTTGACAATTACCCATATACTCTCCTCATTGCCACTGCATCTCACCCCCCCCCCCCCCCTCTACATTTTTTCCTGCTGCATATCTTTCCTGAAAAATTGTTCTGGCTGCGGCCTTGCTAATATCTATGTGGAATGCTGTCCTAAATTTTAAAATGCGAGACCATAAATGACTAAGTACACTTTTCTTAGCGTAATAAAAACTAAACAGAAATGTTGAGACTGTATTAAACGGAACACTTGGCGAATTTTTTTTTTTTTCAATAATAATAATCTCACCAAGTTTGCATATTTTTCCTTTTAATATATTCTCAAAATTTCTCTATTTTTCCTATTTATTCAGTTTTGAAATTTAGATATCTGTCAAAATTACTTGGTAAACTTTAATGTTTCGCGAACTATGTTGAATGTACTGATAAATTCTTCTTGGCCGATATTTTTGCACCGTATATGTTTTTGGTGAGATTGGCTTCTTCTTGAAGAAAAATGATCGTTAAATAAAAATATCAGGTACTCAACACAATATAATGCACATAATTGGTACAAGTCGGTTTAATAGTGTAAGCTCCAGTTCTTCGGAATTACTGAAAAATCTAATTTTTCATTTCAAAGTGCAAAAGAAAATCCAATTTGTGATATAAAAAGTAAAATAACGATAGAAATAATTAATAAATTAAAATTTCATGAAAAACGACATTAAAACTTCATATAGTCAATTTATCCTGCAATTCTTAGACGAATCGGTTTAACATTGTAGGCTGCAGGTCGACTGAGCAACTAAAAATGATACATTTGAAATGTTTTCTGAATCTGCTGTGCCCAAATTCTGAAAATGGACAATGTCACAATGTGTATGCACATAAGTTATTTTTCAGCCATTTTTTAAATAATTTCAAAAGGTTTTATGCAAATTGTTGAAGAATTAGCGGAGATATCCACAAAAGGGGCTACGTACATAGATAATTCGAGAAAATATATTCGCATTTTTTTTTAATTGGCGGCGATTCGCTACCGCACCAATCTTGATCAGTGAGAATGTTCACTGATAAACATTGAAATCTGTCAAGTGACCCATTTCTGGCGAGTTGAATTAGTGAGAATGCGTTGTTTAATTTTCTTTATAATTATGATACCTTTTCAAAGACTGTAGCTTCCAATCAGTAAATTTTTATGATTATTAAGTTCGTTTTCACTGATTATTCAATAAAAACTTTTATTAATATGATTTGCTGACCAACATCTCAATGATTTAAATTTAGGGAGAGTCTAGATTATATAAGTGAGAATGGATGTTCGGCAAATGAAGGGTGTCAAAACTAAACACGGAGAAACTATTGGTTATACAATTTGGCATTATAATATCTATAAAGATATAAATTAAACACAGTATCAATCTACAGAGAATTAACACCTTCATATTTCTAGGGATGCATTCATTGATATATTGCTTGCATGGCGCACAGTGGTCATTACTGTTCATAGTCCATCAGGTTCTATTTCTTGACTTGACGGATTTCGAATTTTATATTTTAAAAATTCTCAGAAATAATTTTTACATGAGAATCAAAAGAAATCATTAGCGAAGCTGTAATATTATAAGATTTTGTAAAATATTTCAAAATAGTGAAAAACGAGGAAAAATAGAAACCGACCACAAGGGCGCTTTTCAATTGGACTTCCACACATTATCTCGAAAGTAAATAGAATATTATTTTAATCTAAGAAAAATAACATACGGTAGCTTTGAATTTGAAAAATATTCTAATTAGGCATTTTCACTTCATAGTCAGCTAACTTCACTTCATTAACTGTTGAGAGGAAACAATGGATCAAATGTATGGGATTCAGTCCATTTTTGCACTATTTTGCTGATATCAGCGTGGAAACTAATCGTTTCTATATAAGTGTATTGAAAAAATAGTTTATATTTTTTAAGAACTATTCAAAGAAATAATAAAATCATAATAATTATTATTCATTACGAAGATATTACAAAAATAAAGTTTTGTCCCATGCATTTGGTCCATTGTTTTCCCCTCAGCACTCAACGAAGTGAAGTTAGCTGGTGGTTAAAGTGAAAATACCTGATAGGTTATAAGCTGAAATATGTGATCATGTTACCTTTTGTCTTACTATATTCCTGATATCCGAAACTTACCCGGTACCCAGGTACCCGAGTAATACTCGTGCTCTCGGGTATCCGCCCGAGTACTCGGGTTACTGGGTATTGGCAAAGTCAGAGCCCTACTCCATACTTTCCGATTTTTCAGTTTAATTTGGTGTGCAATAATATATAAACGCATATAGTGACAAAATTAGGACTTTCAATAAAATGATTTTGTAACTAGAAGAAAATTGCTTAAATAAAGTGGCTATTGGTTAGAATTAATGTAGATATGCTCGGGGAACATAAATAATTGATTTAATCTACAAGTAAATCGTCGTGAACAATTTATTATTTGAACCAATTTTTCAGTGTATCAGTTTGTTGTAGAAAAAAATTATTTTGTCCTAAAATCGTTGTAATTTATTATCTATTATAATTGTATGAGTAACAAAAAATTGTCATAATTTGAAAAATTATAAAATGTTATAATGTTACAAACCATTTTTTTACCTATTAAGTCTCATGGGCAGACCAATTTACATAGTAATAGAGAAATTAATGTTGCGATAAGAACATTTAATTGAAAGGCAATTTTTCATAGAAGAGAATTTAAACCACTTTTGTTCAAACAATTTGTTTAAAAATAGCAGTTACAAAAAAATTAATGCACCATTTGATTCTACGGGAAAAATTATGCACAGTCAATATGTAGAATAATTCTTTTCTCAATTCTATTTGTCATGCAGTTTAATTAAATGCGTAAGCGGGCGATGTCGTTCGATATATTTGTTCATTTATACTGTATAACTGATGAGAAAAAAATTGTCTTACATATGAACCCTAAATAATTTTTCCTGCAGAATCAAATGGTGCTATTGGTTTTTTCGTAAAGGCCATTTTTAAAAAATTTGAACAATTGTCAATTGTTCTGCCCATGAAACTTAATAGATTGAAAATTGTTCATTACCTGATAAGATGTTTATAGATTTTCAAATTATGACAATTTTTCATCACTAATACCATTTTATAATAAATTGTAACTAGTTGAAGACAAAATAATTTTTTCCCAACAACTAACTGATATAGTGAAGAATTCCTATAACTAAATTGTTCATAACAATTATAACTTGTACATTCAACTAATTATTTATTTCCCTTAAATATAATATCTGTATTAATTTTAATTATTACAGAGTTTATTTAAACAGTTTTTTTTTGTAAAAAAATTATGTTCTTGAAATTTCTAATTCCGTCACAATATTTGTTTATACTGAGTGTTTTTTTTTACTTCAGATATCAAAATATCTCAAAAAATATGCATCCTATGAAAAAAATATTCGTGATGAAAACTTTTTATTTTCGAAGGGCAAAAGCGATTTTGACCGATTTAGCACCCCCCCCCCCCAGGGCCATGTGGGGGTGTTTTTTTCGCGAGTCGAAAAAAAAATTTCGAATAAAACATACGTATTTCATAAAGGAGAAAGTGAATCTGTGATCTTTTTGATATGATGCGTATTTTTTGAGATACTTCGTAGTCTCAAGTTTTAAAAAAACACCCAGTATATAATGTTGCACACAAAAATTAAAATTAAAAAAATAAAGAGGTCGGGGACCTCAAAACTTCAATTCTGAGAATTTCTAAAAGATATAATTCAACATCCGTTAATAAATAGAGTCTGCAGAGGATTATGATCAATGAATTCCTGGTTTTGACCACCTGTGCGGCAGCCAACAAAAATGATTTCATTAATTCAGAGCTTCAAAACTGAAGAAAAGTTAAAACATCAAATTCTTGAAAAAACATTCAATAATTAAATACAATGAGAATCTATATAAATAGTTAAACACTCTTGAAGGTAAAATGAAAAATTAGTGATCTTTCATTTTACCCTTGCCTTCAACTATGTTGCTAAAGTTATTTTGTTTTGACATTCTCCAAATTAGTTTTATCGTTATACAAAATTATTATGCTGAAGAGATTTCGTTTCATTTTTGCTACAAAATCAAAATGGTTAAAAAAATTCTGTTTTGTTTTCTCACACTGAGAATAATGTATATTTGGGACAACCAAACATTTGGTTGATATAGAAACAACAAAAATTTTCTACCCAAAAATTTTTATGAATCAACCGAAATTTATACAGTTATGGTAAATCTTATAATTTGAATATATTGTTAAAAAATATGTTAAAAGTAACATTTAATTATAGAATCAATTTACTGTTAGCATTTTATAGTAGCGAATATAAAATAATTACATTCATTCAAATTAAATAAAAAGTAAGAAAATTGGCATCACGATTACTGGGACTATAACGTCACGATGACTGGGACGTTTATCATAGTCGACACAGCAAAAATCAACACAAAAAAACATTTTTTTGGTGTCAACAAGTTTGGTTGAAAGAGCCAACAATTTTGTTAGAACAGCGAATATATATTTTTTCATCCATGTATAGCAAATATGAAAATTATTTTGTTGTTCTAACCAAACATTTATTTATATTTTTAGTTATGTTTCTCTAGAAATTCAATAAATGGACAATTTCAAAAAGAAGGCTGGGATGCAAGAACCGGACCACAGTGGGCTGAATCAGGAATTTACTATTCAAAATCACCTACAGCCTACAATTCTTAACCGATTTTTAATTTTTTTTAAAAGTGATTAGCGATAATTTGCACAAGGGCGCCTATGGATTAGATTTTTTAATTTTTTCCATTTTCTATTTTTTATATAAATAAACAAAGAGAGGAAATGGGACATTTTTTAATTATTATTTTTTATCTTCAAATCAATATTTTAATTAATCCCCTTCTCAACGGAAATAGATGTCGAAGAATCCAAAGAATATAAATAATTTACAGGATTCCGAACCTAATTATTATAAACAAATTATATTGTCAATATGTTGGAAATTTTGCTTGCAAAGTGTATTTGTAATTTATAATTGCTTGATTTAATCAAGAGGATCATATTTCATCATGTAAATTTGTTGTATGGTATGATTTGTTTATTTTATAAACAAATGATGTAAACAAATGCATAGTTTAGGCGTTTTTTGGCAGAAAGTAATCGTTTTTCTTTCTTAGTACCTTTAAATTATATGAGTGGTAATCTTTAGTGATTAAGATTGGTCATTAGATATTATTTGTTTATGTTATAAACAAATTTTATAAACAAATGCATAGTTTGAACATTTATAGATAGAAAGTGATCGTTTTTCTTTCTAAACGTCTTCAAATTACATAAGTGGTGATATTTACTATATATAATTTTTATATAAAATTTGTTTATAACGAAAACAAATAATATCCATTGACAATTCTTCGTCACAAAATATCACAACTTATATAATTTGAAGACGGTTAGAAAAGCAAACGATCACTTTCTATCTGCAAATGGTCAAACTATGCATTTGTTTATAAAATAAATAAATGAATAAAAAAAACATCGATTAACAGTTTACATCATTTGTTTATAAAATAAACAAATCATACCATACAACAAATTTTCATGATCAGACATGATCCTGTTGATTAAATTAAGCAATTGCAAATTACAAATATACTTTGCAAGCAAAATTTCCAACATATTGATAATATAATTTGTTTATAACAATTATATTCGATATCCTGTAAATTATTTATATTCTTTGGATACTTTTACTTTCATTTTCGTCGAGAATAGGAAAAATTAAGTTATTGATTTGAAGATAAAAAATAATAATTAAAAAATGTCTCATTTTCGCTCTTTGTTAATTTATATAAAAATAGAAAATTACAGAAATAAAAAAAATCTAATCTATAGACGCTCTTTTCCAACTATCACTGATCACTTCTTTAAAAAAATTGAAAATCGGTTAAGAATTGTAAGTTGTAGATGATTTTGAAAAGTAAATTCCCGATTCAGCCCACTGTGCGGGCGTGCGCTCGAAAACGTGAAAAAGTATTGTCCAAATGCCTTGTGATATCCAAATTTTAAAGTTCAAAAAATTGAAAAAAAAATGGACTTGTAGAGAATATTAATGTGGAACTTTTTTCTATTTAAAGTTTTTCTTACCGATGTATATTTTTAATAATCAAAATGAAAAAGCGGGAAAATTTTGTTCCAAAATTCAATTATTTGTTAAAACATAAATGAAGAAAAAGTCAAACTCCAACTGTTTAATAATAATAATTGGAAATTGAGACCTGACGGTAAGCACGTTTTCTTATAGGTTCGACAAAGAAAAGTATCGAGTGAACTTTAAAATTGAAACAACTTCCAGTGAGACATTTGTTCCTCATTATTGAAGGAAGATTTTTTGGAAATTCTGAGATCAATTTATTAAAAATTGGCGGACATATCAATTTTGTAAGAAAGTACGCGGCGCCGTCTACGGCTCGCGTTAGCAGATTCAAACGCTTCATAAAGGACTTGTCTTTTCAATAATTAAACATTAAAGAACCTGCCCCTTCTCCAATTAATAGAAAATCGACTGCTTTATATTTTGGACATTTCGTTGTTTTCGGTGAATTAACAAACAACTAAAAATAACAAATGTTGTGCTTCGCAAGTTGTTCCACCCTTTACTTTCTTTTTTTCATTTTAGTAATAAGGAATGTAAACAAACCGTCTAGTGTATTTGTTTTAAACTTTTTACTATGTATGTTAAAGTATTTAAGTCAGTCTGGAAAGGATTTTTACGAAAAATTCCTTCATAAAATAGTTGTAAGAAATACGAAAGATGAGAAAGACTGAGATAAAGAACAGTAAAATGAGAATAATCGGGTATTTTCAAGTGACATAAATATGAAATATAATAAATGTTCATTTTTCCCTTTCTAGACGCGCATTAAAGTCCTATCCGAGAAAAGAGGAGGTTTGAAATCGAAAAACCAATTAAAATGCTTGACATAAAGGCGGGAAAAACCAAAGATTATTACTGAGTCCTGGAAGAACTCTTGGGTTTTCCGAATAGTTTCTCGAATTATTGTAGAAAAAGATAGTTAAAAATAATAATTATTTGAATAAACAATTTTTTTCGCTGAATTGCATTAATTATTACCTCGCTCTAAGTGAAAAGTTGACAAAAAGTGGAAAATTTCAGAAAAAACGCAACTACCTATCATTAATAAATTCTCTACATTTCCATGTTTTTTTTTAAATTTAATTTTTTGAAATTAAGAATTTGGATATCACAAGACGCTTGGACAACACTTTTTCACGTTTTCGAGCGCCCGCCCGGTTCTTGCATCCCGGCCTTCTTATTATTTAGAAATTATTTCTGACAACTGTTCAATAATGCTTACTTGAACAAATTTAAAAAAAAGACATATTTAAACAGTTATTTTTTTATGGAATCATTTCAAGACAGAAATTGAAAAATACCAGAGGAACACGGAAATTTACATGCCTTCATGATAGAATACCATTTGCTTTCACGAACTTCCGCAAAAGAAATGAAATTTTCACTTAACACTCCATAATGTCAAAGAAAAATGGAATAGATTTTTTTTTCAATTACTGAACGCGTATTAGATTTCGCAAAACTGGTCGCAACTGGTTTTGATATTATAATCAGAATGATGTCGAGCTGAAGACATTGAAATAAATTCTCCGTCGAAATCTTTCAACCGGTTTCAGTCTTTCCCTCTCTCACTTCTTCTCTTTCCTCTAATGAATATTGTAATTAAAGAATTCTGATTTGTATAAATTTATTTCTTTATTCTCTAAATAAAATAACTATTTCAATATATAACTACTCAGTAAGAGCGTTTTTTTCATTCTTATTTCTGGTTTTTCTTTCATTTCTTAAAAACCCAAAAAAAACTCTCATTCGAAATTGAATACAATCAACCATTAAGAACAAATAGATTCAATTGACTTAAATTCAGTTAAGACAGTTACCTCGTAAAAAATTTTTAAAATAATTAATTGACACTGTCAGCATCCAAGAGGTATGCAATCGGATGAAATTAATAGTAATGATTACTTCAAACTGTTTTTTGCTCAACTGATATGAATATAAAAAAACGTAAACACCGCGAACTCTTTAATCACACTTACTACGTTGCACTTTCCTTTCAACACTATAATGCAAGTTCACACTATCAGATTATATTTGCCATTAATGAATTTGATTTATTTCACGCAAAACTGTAATGAAACGCACTGCAAATTTGGCTTTTTATCCTGCAAGTTTTAAGTGTGAATTGTGATCACCAATTGAATACTAGATGACGATTGTGCTACTTGATGAATTCGACTGAACATAGAACTATAAACTCTTATCATTTTACGTGGCCTTTGACCTAATATTCCTTATCCACTAACTCGCTAGATCTCTATTTCATTCATATATTTTTTAACAAACAAAAACATATATTTTTTATTTTTAATCAAATTTGTCCAATTTTTAAAACGCAAATACGAAAATTACCTAAGAAAATGTATTAATGTTCAATTTAATGTCAGAGTTTATTACCTTTAATGTAATAATGCTATTGTCTAAAGATGATTAATAAACAATTAGTTCAATACATTTTTTGGTTGATATGTTACTATACTTTAAAATTACATTAAGTATTATTAATCAATTTTATTTTGCAGAGCAACACGATAAAGATATTATTTTGTAAATATATAATATTCGCACTGATAATTTATTTTTTTAATCCATTACGCTGATTATATATTTTATTTACATGCTTACAATATTGTAACTGGTCATGTGGCCCTGCAATGAATCAAGTGTAGTACCAGTATAATTCTTTCCTTCAGGGCGGATGTAAATAATTACGTGAATCACCGTATAATATATTATAGAGTGTAGTCCTCAACTGTGACTTCTTCAAATATTACAATACTACATATAAATAAAATTTACGAGACCTAAAATTTTTCGTTTTCTCTGCAAAGAAAAAATTCTTCGAAATTTACCCCCATCCGATTCTACCCGACACAATTGCTGCTTAATTTCGGTGGTCGAACGAGATGCCTCAAACTATTCCATCTGTCTAAGAATCTAATTGGTAAAAATGTTGTTCACAATCCCCCCACCATGTCAACTCTTTCCAGGTCCGCCAATCATATTGTAAAATTGAGTACGGCCGGCCGTGCGAATATCTTCAGCATTTAAGAAGTGTATCATTTAATAGTATATTGTGCTACAAGTGCGGAAAGAAGGCAGTTCCACACGAGTGTGAAGTTTGTTGTACGAGCCAGAGGCGAGTCGAAGGGGAGTTGTAGGCGAGTCGTAGGCAGGCGCGGATCCAGAGGGGGGGCCACGGCGGCTTGGCCCCCCCC
>CAKNXH010000141.1:0-128376 GCA_932178445.1 Andricus quercusramuli | reverse complement strand
AGATTTCTGTGATTTCAGAAAGATTTCTGTGATTTCAGAAAGATTTCAAATATTTAAAGGATGTCACAAAGATTTCAAATTATGTCGAAGATTACAAAAATTTCAGAAATATTTCAAAGAATTCACAAACATTTCAACGATTTTACAAAGATTTGGAAGATTCCAAATATTTGAAAGATTTCATTTATTTCACGAAGGCTTGTATACCAGATTTCAGGAGTGATCGACCTCTCGTTTAAAGTTTAGCAATTTGCAACTGTGTTTCAAATAAAAACCTATTTAATGAAAGCTGCTTATATATTTGACGATTATAATAAAGTTGAGGCATTCAGAATTGTAAGATTTCAGATTCCTCTTACTAATGGCAAATCTATTTTTTCGCTTAGGATAAATAAATTTGTGGGGAAGATACGAATTCCCCGAAGGGAATAATGTTAACAATCTTTACACTTTTTTATAGTCATACAAAATTAACGAATTACATTTGTATTCTTTCAGAATACAATTCAGGACGGATTCAATCACAACGAGAGTCCCAAGCTGGAATTTCATAGCAGTTACTCGAAACGAAGATGGCCAGCGTCTGTACGTAAGAATGACAGAAAGTAAAAGAAAAATCGTCGCTAAAACTCGACCAGCAGCTGGTCTGCTTTCTGTTTCTTATAGTCAGTTGAAAGCCGAAGCAGAGGAAATCGTAAGTATTTTATTCTGATTACAAGAACTTGAAAGGAAAATAATATTGAAATTAAAAGATAATTTTTCTACTGAAATTTAAGGTACATATCTTCTAGTAAATTGAATTAAGAATTCATTTTCCCAAAACAGATAATAAAGAACGTTCAGCGAGCGAGTCTTCCACAACTAACACCAACTAATAATCAAAACATCGACGATCAATTATGGGTCGACAAATACAGACCGAAAAAATACATGGAACTTCTTTCGGATGAAACTATTAACAGAAGATTCCTTCACTGGCTAAAACTCTGGGATAAAGTTGTTTTCCACCGAGAACCAATAAGGCATAAACGCCGAAAACTACCAGAAAATAAACAGAAATTTTGGATGAAAAATTTCAAGCAGGAGGATGTTGAAGAGGTGGACAGCAAGGGTTATCCTGTTTACAGAATAGCTTTGCTTAGTGGTCCTCCTGGTCTTGGAAAAACTACTTTGGCTCATGTAGCTGCGAGGCATGCGGGGTACAATGTTGTTGAAATCAACGCGAGTGATGATAGAGAACCGAGTGCTTTTAGGTAAGAAAAATTTCAAGTAAGTCAAAGTAATGCGTCAATCGAAAATGTATTATTTAATCTTGAAATTTGGTCATTTTTAAACGGGATGTCTAGCAACCTTGAAAACCTGGAAATATCCTTGAATTTCTTATGAGAACCTTTGAATTTTAATTATTCTTTACTCATTACTAATCAAATTTTTTATTGAAATACGAAGAGCAGTTAGAGCAGTTATAAAAGAAACATCTTGTTTAGAAGAAGAAATCTTGCTGTTGAAAAGTTTTTTTTTATTAAGATATAATTTATATTTTGTTGATTATAGAATATATAGATTTTAAGTCACTGTTTGTACGACTGTGATAATTATTAGTTGAAAATAAATGTGCCGTGCCTTTAGAACGCATTTTTAAAATTTGAAAAGACGGGGAAAGACTAGCTAACTTAAGAAGGTATTGAAATATTGTATTATGAAATGTTTTTTGTTTGTGGTAATCTTTTATATAAGAATTAGTGACCTAAAATCTGCTTAGCGATTTGCAAATTTTATTTTGAGATTCGACATAAAAATATTCTCGAATTCTAAAATAACCTACAAAGTAGCGTTTTTAATATTTAAAAAAATCTATAATTTCTTAATTATTTCTATTACTCAAGTATTAACTAAAGAATACAACAGTAAGGATAATTATTTATGGTTACTTTTAAAATTTACTTTTATTAGTACTTTAAATTGAACATGGTACACTCTAAAAAAAGTTAATTTAATTAAGTCCATATTCAGGGTGTCCAGCGACCTTGAAAACCTTAAAAACCTGGAATTCTCCTTGAATTTTTGTTTGAACCTTGAAAATCTGGAAATCTCCTTGAATTTTTCACGAGAACCTTGAATTTGAATGATTTTTTTGTTTGTTTTTAAAACGTTATCAATGATTTTAATTCAATTATTAAATTCAAATCAATTATTTAAGACTGTACCAATTATTTTATAAATTGCAATGAACAAATTTCAATATTGTATAGTTAAAGTTAAAGCTATTAAATAGTTAACATTTTTTTGTGATATTCAACTTACAAATTATAAAAATTATTAGTTGAAAATTTCGATGTTAATTCAGTTTCAGAATTAGAATGAGCTATGGCCATACAACGGATTTTTCAAGGTGTTGACCACTCGGTTTTTGAGTTATATATATTTCTAAAGATTTAAAAAGATTTCAAAATATTTCGAAGCTTTTGAAATATATAAAAGGATTTTGAAAATTTCACACCGATTTCACGGTTTTCGAAGATTTAAAAAAGGCGTGCATGCCAGAATTAAAAGATTTCACAACATTTTCACAACGATTTCAAGGATTTTAAAAACGGGGAATAGTAAACCAGATTTTAAAATATTTCCAAGATTTGAAGCGATTTCAAAATTTTTTGGATGATTACAAAAGATTTCACAAATATTTGAAAGATTTCTCACAAATTTCATAGAGATTTTAAACGAATACAAGAATTTCAAAAATTTCTAAAGAGATAGAGTACACCAGATTTAAAAGATTTCAAATAATTCAATGATTTTAACGAATACGAAAGATTTCACAAAAAAAGATTTGAGAAAGATTTAACAATTATTTCAAAGATTTCAAGGACCTTAAAGATTTAAAAAAGGCGTTTACACTAGATTTAACAGATTTCACAAAAATTTCTCAAAGATTTTGAACATTTCATAAAGATTTCAAGGATTTTAAAGATTTGAAAAAGGCATGTACATCAAATTTTAAATATCTTACAAAGATTCTTTAACTTTTAAGATTTCAAGGATTTTTGAATTTTTAAACAGGGCGTAGTAAACCAGATTTCGAAACATTTCCCAGATTTGAAGCGATTTCAAAAATTTTTGAAGTTTACAAAAGATTTCATAAATATTTCAAATATTTTAATGATTTCTAATTAATACAAAAGATTTCACAAATATTTGGAAGATTTCTTAAAAATGTCATAGGTATTTCAAAAGAATACAATAATTTCATAGATTTCAAAAGAGATACATTACACCAGATTTAAAAGATTTCAAAAGATTTCACAAATATTTTAAAGAACTCATAAGGATTTCAAAAGATTTCAAGAATTTCCAAGATTTCAACACAATTCCTGTACACCAGATTTCAAAGATTCCAAAACATTTCAAAGATTTTAAACGATTACAACAATTTTTAAAGGAATTCAAAAGAATCCACAAAGATTTCCAAATTCCAGTGATTCCCAACAAACACAAAAGATTTCAAAGAATTCATGAGAATTTCAAAAGATTTCAAAAATGGCAAGATTTAAGAAACGGTGAAAAAAGTAAAATTACTTAAAAATATATATATAATATCATTCTTAAAAAATTACACCAGAATACCAGATTTCAAAACATTTTTTTTCAGAAAGAATTCAAAAATATTTCTAAGGCTTTCAAAAGATTTCAAGAATTTCAAAAACGGTACAGTACACCAGATTTCAAATCATTCCAAACATTTTAAACGATTTCAATTTTTTTAGATGATTTCAAAAGATTTCATATTATCCAATAATTTTAAACGAGCACACACGATTTCAGAAAGATTTCAAAAATATTTCAAAGAATTCATAAGGATTTCAAAGTTTTCAAAAAGGGTAGAGTAGACCAGAATCCAAAGGTTTCAAAACATTTCAAGCATTTTAAACGATTTCAATTTTTTTAGATTATTTCAAAACATTTAAAGTATTCCAGTAATTTCAAACGAATATAAAAGATTTCATAAAGATTCCAAAAATATTTCAAAGAATTCATTAGAATTTCAAAATATTTCAAAACATTTCAAAGTTTTCAAAAGGGTTAAATAAATTTGAAAAGATTTAAAAAGATTTTTAATAATTTCAACTGCACACAAAGGATTTCATGAACAAAGTTTAAAAAAAGATTTCACAAATATTTCAAACGAATACAAAAGATTTCAGCAAGATTTCACAAATATTCCAATGAATTCATAAGACTTCAAAGATTTCAAAAAAGGTACAGTACACCAAATTAGAAAATATTTCACAGATTTCAAAAGGTTTTAACAAATTTGAAAAGATTTCAGTGATCTCAAACGAACACAAAGGATTTCATAAATAATGATTGTAATAAGATTTCGCAAATATTTCAAAGATTTCATGAAGATTTCAACAAATTTCCCAAAGATTTCAAAGATTTTACACAAACTTGAAAAGATTTCTCAAAGGTTTCAAAGATATTTCAAGATTTCATAAAGATTTTAAATATTTCAAAAAATGTCAACGAATTCGCAAAGATTTCAAAGATTTCACAAACACTTAAAAGATTTCAAAGACCTTACAAAGATGAAAAAATATCCCCAAAGATTTCATGAAGACAACTTATGTTTGAAAAAAATGAAGAATTTGTTTATTTATGGTTCGGCTTTCTTTAGAAATTGTTGGCCAATAAAAAATGAACTGGCTAATTTTTTACATGTGTAACAAACGGTTATTTCATTTTTTTATGTAAAAAAGGGAGACCTGGAAAAACTTGATTTCTTGATCTGGAAAACCTGAAAAAGACCTTGAATTTCGTTATGAAAAATCGCTGGACACCCTGATATTGTGCCATGTCCAAAATAGCTTATTCATTTCTGCTGAATTAAATTATTCATTGCGTCTAAATTTAAGTCGTACATTGTTTGTGGCGTATTGTTTGTAAATTCGTTTATAAATTTGATATTTCTAAGCATCTTATTAGGGCATATCGTTATAATACTTTGAACCTTATTTTCTCGTGTCTTAAATTACAAAGATTTTCAAATTTGTTAGACTTGAATTTTCAATTTAAAACGTTTGCTCCATTATAATAAATTAGAGAAATGTTTCTCAATTGAAAAAAAATAATAATTCTCGAGAATTGTAAAATTCCTTATTCATTTGGATGAAAAATAGAAAGTTCAAGTGAGAACACTCTTGAGCAAGCAGTGCTAAAACCAAAATTATATTTGATCTGTTTAAAAATAATTTTATTTAAATATAATATTGATTATAAATAACGAGATTATTAAGGAATTTTGTAAACAAAACTTGAAAATTAACTAATTTTAAACAACAAAAAAATGTGGAACGCTTCACGATTTTGCGTGTCATCCTTGCGCAGGGGCCATGCTAATCTTCTCTGTATCGTTCCAATTTTAGTATATGTACCGCCGAAGCGAGTACGAAAGGTAGGGTAAACGCGTTCCTTATATACTAACTGAAACTTTTATCACCACTTGTGAGAAACTGCTGCTACACTATTTCAATGGGGAAACTCGCTCGAGAGCCATCTATCGTGAAACATTATCTAAGGTCGGTAAAACAGATTTGTTTTGGCGGCAAATTCAAACATTATTTTAGTGTGCTTCAGAAATTAATAATAATTTTTGAATTAAGAAATTACATAATAAAAGTTAAATAATATTTAAATACGTCATTGCTTATGTTATTTGAGCCATTGTCTTATACTTCAAACTTTAGACGCCTACAGTTAAGTAATTAAAACAGAAGGTTTTATTTTAAAAGAATTGGTGTTTCTTACATCATTGGTGGGTATTCCCCATCGTTAGTTTTATTTTAAGTTTTTTAATCTAATTTTGATTATTTCATCCTTTTCTTTTGGTAAAAATGCCGGTTTTTAACCGAAGGGACATTTTTTTGGAAAAATATTTTTAAACAGGCTAAAAGGAAACTGTATGCATTTTTAAACATCATCAGTAAACTTTCGAATGTTCATAAAATATAAATGATTTTTTTCCATATAAATTTCATTGCATCATCAATATCCTTACTAAATTTGCAGGTACTTATAAAATTGTAAAAATAATTTTCTTTTCATCTAAATTTTCTTTTATTTCAGAGAAGCTCTTCTTTCTTCGACTCAAATGCAAGCGGTCATAGGAGCCGATCCCCGTCCAAATTGCCTTATATTGGACGAAATCGACGGAGCACCAAGTGCATCGATCGACCTTCTTATAAAATTCGTCCAAGGAAAGTTGGTGCAAAAAGGAAAGAAAAATAAGCAAAAGATGGAGAAAATGAAGGAAGGTTGCCAGCGACCTGTCATTTGCATTTGCAATGATTTGTACGCTCCTGCATTAAGGTGCTAAACGATAAAAGTATTAAAACAAATTTAGTAATACAAATATTTGATACCGCCACATTCATATAATATTTATTAAGTTATTAATCGCATTTTTTATAATTTAATTAAGTCTGTCTATTTCCCAGACAACTAAAAGCGATGGCTCTAGTGATTCCTGTCCCAGAAGTTAGGCCAGAAATGTTAGCTGATAGATTGATGGAAATTGCCCGAAAAGAAGGTCTGCAAGTGGAAATTAGAGATCTGATGCAATTAGCTGAAAGATCTGGTTGCGATGTGAGAACTTGTCTCGGAGCTTTGCAATACATGAGAGGCGCTAATATGAAGGAAAATTTAAGTCTGGGACTCAAGGATACTCGAAAGGGACTTTTTGATTCCTGGAAAACGTTGTTGCAAGTTCCAATGACCCAGAAGGGAATTTTAAATCCACATGAAAGGATAGGCCTCGTTTTGAAAACCGTACAACGAGGTAGATATTTCAATTCATTAATTCTTATATTGAGAAGATTGAAATATTTTCTTTTTAGAGATAAACGGAGGTCGGACTCACTTCAGAGATCAAAAATAGTGTGAACACTGACATAAATTGAGCAAATAGTAGCAAAAGAATGCACTTAGAAGAGACGTATAAGTCAATGCGATTTCGAAAAATTGATTTCCAATTAGTAGCATCTCAATAAGACATACAATAATTGAAAAAACAGTATTATAACGAAATTCAATATTATATTGATAATTTTGCATTCGGTGAAAGTATTTGGAATTTCTAAATAATTTTATTATCTGATTTTTGAACCTAATTCAGAGACATGCTATTTTGATATTTTGTAATCACTTTAATGCAATAAGACTTTGTATTTCGATTTCTCGTATCAGGGTAGATACAGAATCTTGAATTCTAAATTCCAAATCTTTTCCAGGTTTTTTCGAAAATAATTTATAAAAATCTAAACCTTACGCTGACAGTTCCATCTCAGAAAAAATTAAGACTTCTAGAGTAAGAGAAAAATATCATTAACGAAGAATAATTGCATAAAATAAAACTAATGAAACTGTTATTAAAAATGTTCCTTAACATGAAAATAATCATTGAAAATTAATTTTTACTAAATAAATTCCAATAAAATTAATAAATTTCCTTCAAATACAATAAATTTAATTTTGAAATCTTTTTTAATCCCTGGAATTTCTGCATACTTTGAATTCTTAAAAAAAAGATTAATTTCAAATTTTGCTGACACTCAGATCTTAATTGATCTTCAATTAAAGGACTGAGCCACGTCGAAAATATTTCTTTCTAAAAAGTTAAAGTTATCAACTTGTATTATTGTTAAACGAGGCAAGTTTATAATTAAACAAATTTTGAACTTGGGTTGTCTAAATTTTACATTTTTATTCATTTCAATTTTTTTTTTTCAATTCGGAATAATTTGTAGGTTCTTGTTTTTGTAACTTTAACATCTAGCAACTTCAACAAATTTGAATTTTTTTCGTTAAATTTCAACTTCATTACTGCCAAACTCGAATATTTTCCATTTGAATTCCTATTAATTGGGAAGGGATTTCTAATTTGAACTGTTTTCAAAACAGAAAACTTACAAATTTGTGATATTTATAAAGAGGAATGATTTTATTTAGCAATGCTTATTCTTGAAGCCATTGATATTCAGATATTGTTAAATTTGGAAATTATTCATTTTAAAGGTGTTCAATTCTAGGCTTTTCTTAATTTCCAGCGCTTTCAATTTTATATTTTTTACTCTTGAATGTGATTAAATCAAATTACTGATTTCAAAACTCTTTCAATTTGAGATATGTAATTAATTTTGGAACGATATTCAATATAACATATATCAAAAATTGAGGCTTTCTTTGGAAACGATACTTTAAAACAGTACGATTGAAATATGAATTTGTTCATTTTTTAGTATTCGAATTTGAAGTTACTCAATTTTGAATGTTCTTGAGTAAATGGTAGAATTTTCAAAGATTTTTTTTCATAAAATCTAAAAAAGTCGAAAATGTCGTATAATCGAGGCCTCAGATGGAAAGTAATAAAGAACCGATGAATTTATATTATCTTCAATTAATTTTCATATATATGTGGGATTTTTTCCAATATATGTATATATTTTTGTAATTGAGATGGTAGCCTTATTATTTTAGTCAAACATCGAGGTTCGAAAATATTATTGAAAGGATAGTGAAGAAATAGTGGCATTAGTGACATTTTTTCCAAAGTAGTGGCTTTGCTCAAAAAATTGTCAAATGCGTAGTTTCAATAGTCTTTAAATTGAAAATTATGTTTAGCCTTCCTATAATTTTGTATGTTTTTTGAGAAAAAGTAGTATTAACGGAAATTTCATTTTAATTTTTGATTTCAAGGTGAGAGTGACCGTTTAGCTCAGGGAGTTTTCCACAACTACCCGACGATTTGCAAAGAGAAAATGGAACCCATAGCGATATCTTTGGAGTGGTTTCAATTTTTCGACGAAATTACGAGAATGGTTTCTGCTCGTCAAGTGTGGACGATCATGCCGTACACGAATTATGCTTTTGTCATATGGAATTTTAATCTAGCGAGCGCCACGCAAAATCCTAAATTGTCGTATCCTATGACTTTTTTCGAGGTGAGTTTGATTTTTAATTTCGATTTTTCTTTTATTATATAATTTATAATTCTTACAATTAAATCCATTTGAGTTTTTTTTTACTATTTTCATTATTTAAAACAGTCTTATATAATTTCTTAAAGTTGCCGCTTTTAATCCCAAATAGTATTATACTTCAAAATTGTAGTAAATCACTCTGAAATATTTGAAAACGAAGTAAACTACTCAAGTATTTTACGAAATCTTTTATTTATTTTTAGTTATGTTAGATTATAACCGATGATAACGCGTGATATTCTGGGTACCTTCTGGTTACTTTTTTTAATACGTTGGATAATTTATTAAATAATTACGGTTTTCTAATTAATGTATAATCAATGTTGTCGCGTTCATTTTCAATGTAAATTTTCACAGAATAAAAGTATGCAAATTCTTTCCTGGTTTTTAGAAGGATTGAAAATATCTATTAACAGGTTATACGATTTTTGAATGTTTCAACTTTTGTGTTACAATTTTAGTATTTGACAATATTATCAATACTTCAGAGTTCTGTAAATATTTTTAGTAATTTTTATTATGTTTTGTCTGCAACAAAAACAACAAAATTATTTTTTAAAAAAATATTAAAATGTATCTTATGAGTAGTTACTCTGTCGAGGGTGCGAATTCTATAAAGCCAAAAGAGAAACCAAAATGTGAATGTGAAAATTTGTACTTTTCCTCCTTGGATATTAATTGTTTTATTTTTTATACTATATAATGTATCAAATATTTAAGAAGCTGAATTAAGTTTTTCAAGTAAAGATAATTCAAGATTCAGGTTTAGTATTTGAGACAGATCGGAAAACTTGAGTTTAAGGAGAGGTAGAATAATTCGGTGATGAGGTTCAAAAAGTTTGAAGTCAGGAGAAAATCGAGTAAAAATTATTTCTGATCTGCGAGGGTCGAACTTGCATTTAGTCAAATAATGAGAAAAAGCAATTCTGTCATTATGACTGCTTATTTTAAATTTCTCATTAAGCATATGAACTCAAACTTCAAGAAATTAAGATTCAAGTTTTTCGAGGAAAAACAAAAATCTTACCTATGAAAGAAAATTAAAAAGTGAGATTTTGAAGGATCGAATTTGAAAAACAGTTTTGAGTGCTTGAACAATTTCAAATTAAAAGCGTAATTTTAGCGAGCAATTTTAAGTGAAAAATATTTCAAGCCAAATAATTTAATGATTTAATAACAAAAATTCATCTTACTTCTATAGAGAGATCTTGGGGAATAAATAGATCGTTTGGTTTTGGTTACGACGTAATTAAAAAAAATGATAGTGACATATAATATTTTTGGATGTTCATAGAGTCGAATTACACTGTTTATAAGTGCCTTTCTAAAAATGATTTTTAAATGTTGGTGTGCTTTGTGAAAATGGCATGTACAGTGTACACTGTACGTGCCTAAATGTTGAAGCTAGGAAACCGAAATTTCTTAGTAACCAAAACCAAAGGAGATTTTTTTATTAAACTAATGGAGTTGAAAATCACTTCCAAATAAGTTCAAGAAGCGTCTTCTACCAGAGAGTGTGTTTGAATTTATTTAAAGAGTTGTTTTAACGTTCTTTAAAAATTCAAACAAGAAAATCGCAATGTCCAACAACAAGAAACACAGTTGTTTTTCTATTATAGTATTGGCATTGAAATTTTAAACTTGAATGTGAAAAACACACTCTAGCAGGGAAAATCGTTGAAATTACTGTAAGGTTTGTTTTAACACCCCCTAAATATTCAAACAAAGAAGTCGACATTTACTAACAAACTTATATTATACTGTATTATACTATTAGGGTCGAAAATCAATTTACAATAAATGTGAGAAACATACCCTAGCATAAAAAGTTGCTGAATTTATTATGAAGATTATTATATCACCCCCTTAATATTCGAGCAATGTAATTGACATTTCCTAACAACCACAATCAGACGCGATTTTCCATTATACCATTGGTGTCGGAAATCAATTCAAAATAAATGTGAGAAACATACCCTAGCAGGGAAACTCATTGAAATTATTTTAAGGGTGGTTTTAACATTTCCTTAGTATTGAAACGAGGAAAATGACATTTACTAACATACAAAATGACCGGATATTTTTTTGTTACACTATTTAGGTCCGAAATCAATTCACAATGAACGCGAGAAACATATCCTAGCATGAAAATTTGTTAAATTTATTGTACAGATTGTTTTATTATCCCCTTAACATTCAAACAAGGTAATCGACCTTTCCTAACAACCAACATCAGACGAGATTTTTTATTATACTATTGGTGTCAGAGATCAATTCATAATAAATGTGAGAAACAGACCGTGGAAGAAAAAGGCTTTGAAATTATTTTAAGCAGGGTGTCTAGTGTCCTGGAAATCCTTGAAAACCTGGAAAAGTCCTTGAATTTTGCTCGCGGTTTTGGAATTTTTGGTCTTTTAAAGAAAAAATAATTTTCTTGAACTTTTTCTCTGTTGAGTGAAAAATGATTACCTTTTTAACAAGAGACTGTTTATTTTATCAAGGTGAAAATTAAGAAACTACAATCGAAATGTTATTTGAATATTAATGGTTAGAGCCAGTGAAAAATTAGTCAGGGCAAAGTTAGAGAATTTTAAAAATTATGTTTGGGACTAGTAATTATTTTAGTTAGTAATTTATTTGCCTTATATTTTTATTTCTTCTCTTATAGTTGCTTCATCCTGTCGACTGTAATTGTAGTGAAGAATTTTATTATTTGGTTGCAAATTCAACAATTTTTATTAAAAAGTCATACTTTTTATTTGAAATATCTACTATTACATTATTTATTGAGGATACTAAAAACGTAACTATTTTTGGTTGAAAATTGATATTTTTTAAATTGAAAATTCAATCACTTGGGTAAAACTTGAACCACTTTGTTAGAACTTTATTTGTTTGAGGATTGATCTCCTTGATTTAAAATTTAAATATTTTGCGGAAAAATTCTTTTTTTCATTTAAAATTAATTTGTTAATCTAGAAATGTAACTTTCCCATTTTTTTTTTTTTTGCTTAAATTTAATCTTTTTTAAGTCAAAAATTGGTCTTTATTGGTAGAAAACTAATTCTGTTGGTGGAAATTTTCTCTCCTTTGATTAAAACTGCAATTTTTTGTTAAAAATGAACTTTTTTGTTGAAAATTATTATTTTCTGGTTGAAAATGCTGTCTTTTGGCTTGAATGATCAACAATTTCTTTGATCTTTTTTCTTGTCTTGGCTGAAAAATCTTTATTTGTTGAAAATTCGTCTTCTTGATTAGAATATTCGTCTCTTTGGTAGAAAATTAATAATTTCGGGTTGAAAATTTAACTGTTTTGTAGAAAATTTGTTTTTTATTTGTTAAAAGTTGACCTACTTTATTAAACATTCATTCTTTGGTTGCAGAATGGCAGATTCATAATTTTAGTTGAAAATTCCTCTCTTCGGTTCAAAATTCAGCTTTTTAGTTCGAATCTATTTTGCTGAAAATGAATCATTTTCAGTTAAAAATCAAATTATTCGTCTGTAAATTGGTGTATTTTGTTGAAAATTTGTCGTTTTTGGTAGAAAATTAATTTTCTTTCTTGAAAATTCGTCGTTTTGATTAGGAATTCATCTTTGTAGTTTAAAAGTTAAACTATTTGGTTAAAGGTTAAAAATTTAACTATTTTATTGAAAATTCGTTTTCGCATTGTAAATACATCTCTTTTTCATTAAAAAATATATTCTCTTCATTAAAAATTCAATTACTTGATTGGAATCTAAAAAAACTTTAATAAAAAATCATCTTACTGAGTGAAAATTGAACTATTTTGTTAAAAAAACTTTCTTTTCGTTTAAAAATTAATTTTTTGAATTCAAAATTCAACTATTCCATTTTAGGTTGAAAATTGATCGTTTTTAGTCGAAAATCCAACTATTAAAGTTTTCATTAAAAATTCACCTTTTTTGGTTTAAAATTCAACCTTTTGTTTGAACGTAGAACTGCTTAGTTAAAAAGTCATTTTATTTGTTGAAATTTGAACTATTCTGTCAAAAAGGATTTTTTTGCATTAAAATTATTTTTTTTTCACTCTGAAATTGTATCTATTCCAGTTTTGGTTGAAAATTCATATTTTTCTCAGTAAATTTATCTTTTTTGGTAGAAATTAAAAATCTTCCTAATTGAAAATTCAACTACTTGATTGAAAATTGAACTACTTTTCTTCAAATTTATTATATTGGTTGAAGGCTTAACTATTTTGTTGAAAATCCATTGTTTTTCTACGAAAATTAATTTTTTTAACTGAAAATTAATTTTTTTAACTGAAAATTTAACTATTCCATTTTTGGATGGAAAAACTCAACTATTCGGTTGAAAATCTATGCTATTATATGTTTGCAAATTTGCTTATTTTGTTGAAAATTTGACATTTTTTGGTAGAAAATTATTTTTCTTTGTTGGAAATTCGTCGTTTTGTTCAAGAATTCATCTTTGTAGGTTAAATGTTGAACTATTTGGTTGAAAATTCAACAATTTTGTTGTATTTTCTCTCAATTCAAGTGTTTGGTTGAAAATTAACTATTTTATTGAAATTTCGTTTTTTGTTGTTGTTGAAATACCAACTATTTAATTTTTCGTTAAGAATTCATCTTTTGTACGAACATTCCAGTTTTCGTGTTGAAAATTCAACTATTTTTGATTAAAGTTTTGGTTGCAAATTCAAACGGTTTTCTTGAACATTCGCCTATTTCGACATAAAATTTGTCCTTTTTGATTTTAAATTCACCGTTTTTATTAAGAATTAAACTGTCTTCCTAAAAATTCAATTATTTGGTTAGAAATGCAACTGTTTTTAGTTGATGTTTAATCTTTTCTGTTTAAAATTCGATTATTTAGTTGAAAATAGATCTTTGTAGGTTGCAAACTCTACAATTTGGTTAAAAGCTCAATTTATTTGTTGACAATTTCATTATTTCATTGCAAATAAACCTAAATTAGCTAAATTATAAATGTTCCATAAAATCAGATTTTAGGGGCGTAAGAGAAATTTCGCATATGACACTTTTTCAGTTCCACTAGACTCACAACTTCTACTATGTTTTGTGGAAAATATTATTTTTTTACTGTAAAAAAGTACCTGGAAAAATGTATATTTATGTCCTGGAAAACCTGGAAAAGTCCTGAAATTTGTGTTTGAAGAAAAGCTAGACACCCCGTATTTAAGAGTTGTTTTAACATTCTCTAAATATTCAAATAAGGAAGCCGACATTTACTAACAAACAAAACCAAAAGAGTTTTTTTATTATATTATAGGGATCGAAAATCAATTCACAATGAACGTGGGAAACATCCTTGCATGAATAGTTGTTTATTTTATTTTAAGGGTTGTTATAACATCCCCTTGATATTCGAACAAGGAAATCTAAGTTTCCTAACAACAAAATCAGACAAGATTTTTCTATTATACTATTGTTGCCGGAGATCAATTCACAATAAATGTGAGAAACATACCGGGGAAGGAAAAGACTGAAATTATTTTAGGATTTGTTTCAACATTCTCTAAATATTTGAACAAGAAAATAGACATTTACTAACAAACAAAATCACTGGAGATTTTTTTATCTCTCATGAAAAAATCAAGGGCTTGTTTCAGTAGGGCTTTATTTAACCTATTTAACGATAAAACTACCCTTAAAATAAACTCAACTATTTTTCCCTGCTTGGGTATTTTTCTTACATTTACTGTGAATTGATTTTCAAGCCCAATACTAAGAAATACTAATAAAAAATTCCTGTGGTCTTTTTTTTTGAAATGTCGATTTTTTTATTTCAATGTTTAAGGGCTTTTAAAATAACCCTTAAGATAAATTCAAATACTTTTTCTGGTAGAGGACGCTTCCTGGATTTACTTTTAAGCGGTTTTTAATCCCAATAGCCTAATAAAAATTTCTCCCTTGGTTTTGGTTGCTAGGAAATGTCGGTTTACTTGCTTGAATGTTTAGGGGATGTTAAAACGATCCCTGAACATCCTGTTTACATAAATGAGCGAATTGGTCAAGTTTATGGGTACAACACTTTTGATTCAATGGGTCTGATCCACAAAATGTGAAGCATTTAGCCAAGTCTAACAAAAAGTTTTTCAGCAGAATAACATTTCAATGATAGAATATTTTTCTGTTGAGTTATTGATCTGGAAGTTCGAAGTTTCAAATATACATATACCTAGACATTTTGACAAAAAGCCATTTTCCGTAAATTTGGTGCGGAGTCCTTTCATGTTTGGTCCTTATCCAATTGTCATTCTCATGTCTTCAACTGTTCCATCTAAGCTATATTTGCTTGGTTCGCCGATTCACATGTTCGCTGTTGGTTCTCTGTTTCTGAAAGATGAGAGATCTGACGCAAATCAGCCAGTTGCCTTCTGCCCATCTACATGTAATCTGAGCATCAAATATACAAAGTAATATCTTTTCATAAAATCTTGTCTTATTTCGCTGACAAGGCGTAATCACAACTGATATTAAATAATTCTCCATAAATCGATTTCTAGATGAAAAATAAATGCTCCGACTTTTAAATTGATAAAGAATGCGTCTCGCAGATCCTTAACGGCCCGAAGCAATTAAGAGGAATGGAGAGAAAGATTGAAAAAGATTGAAAAAGATAGATCGCTAATGTCAGCGTGAACCTTTACTCTGTTCCAGTGGCGTTATTCGTTAAACCTTTAGCGCGCGGCAACTCGCAAACCGAGGCAGTCCGCTAAATAATCATAACTCACAGAGACATTTGTAACGCCAGAGTCCCACTTGTATTTATCGCTGTTGTTGGACGACGGTTTGTTGCTGCAATAACGGTAATGGGCTTCCTCCCACCCAATGGCGCATCATCCCTCGCACCAGTGGCTACTCCTCCTGCCAGGCGATTTATCCTCGGGTAATTAGCAAGGGTAATAATTAATGCGGCCGCGCATTGTGCTAATTATCAGAGGAGAACCTTTTAAGAAATGAAAGAACATTCGAAATAAAACAAAGCCGAGTCGAGTTGAACCAGGACTAGGAGGAGGGTGTTTGCGATGCTGCACGTATTACAGGGAGACACGATTGCAGCAACTCATACTTTGAATATGTTAGAATACGTACAGGTGTAGGATACGATGTATAACCCTGTATCCGTAGAGAGACGACAACCAGCGAAGCCAAGCAGCTATCCATCAGGGTGCTTTTGTCGCCCTAATGAGAGCTTGCATTATTCAGCTTAGAGAACCCCCGCCTCGTTTCCGCTACGGCCCTGCTATGCTTGCTTGGAAGCCCAAGCTTCTTCTCTCTTTCTCTGGCAATTTAAGAGTCGTTTCGCTCTTAACGTCCCTCAACGTCTGATTTCACGAAACGTTAAACGCTTTTTCATTAGGGAATTTTGAATGGCGAGTACAGGTCTCGCTGGCTTGTGAGTGGACTTTGAGTAAGGGTGGATATCATGTTTAAAGAAAATGTGAATAGATGGTTTGTTTAGGTATAGAAAATTTCATGTGGCTGAATGACAAGGTTCTATCTCAGGTGGTCAAGTTGCGAAACTTTAAAACACGATATTAACTTTACTGTTTTAAAATTAGAGGACTCCGGGTTAGATGAGTAAACCCATTGTCATGTCACCAATTGCCTTCTTACTTAGAAATGCATTGGAATTTCGGACATATCTGTAATATTACATATTAATCTCAACAAAAACATCTAAAAGTAAGTCTAGAAGATATGTAAATTTTTTAATTTAATTATTTAAACAAATTACAGAAACTTTAAGAATGTCTTCAAGAGACAAAAAGAAAATCGTGGCGAGAATTTATTATTAGAAAAAAAATGTCTCAAAGTTTGTGTAATTTCTTTCAATTAATTAAATTAAAAAATTTAGATATCTTTTAGAATTACTTGACAAACTTTGATTTCACAAATTATGTTTATTGTACTAATAACTGATAAAGCGCAGGTTTAAAATTAAAAATAATAATTATTAATTTTAAATCCGAAGAAAAGTTATTCAAAAAACTTACACGTAAAGTTCTGATTTGAAAAATCTAATACTTTGTTTTCGGATGTTTTGGGAACCTACTACTAGGGAAAACATCACCAGCTATATCGCTGACATGGTCGCGCAACCTATTTAAAACAATTAAATTAAGAGATTAATTAAATTAAATTAACAATTAATTAATTTATATATCGCGTTTGCTGAAAGTTTAGCTTCATTTGAAGTGAAATTGAGGAAAATCTTTCTTACAGAGGAAAAGGATTCTAACTAATTTTTCTGATAAGATCCATTTTCCGCGATACATCTTCGGTATGCCTTTTCGGAAAATTCAGCATAGTTTTCCGTAGTATTTATTACTGAATAATTTCCCTCTATTTTTTAACTTACGGGCGTGGAAACCAGGACCCAACTCAAAATTGAATAACCTAATTTTACTCCGCAAATACTAGGATTAAATTTTGTTTAGATAATCAGGGCTTATTCCTGTTTTGAATCAAATCTGTATTCGGAGTGAAAAATTGGTTAATTTCAATAGTTTTTGTATACATTTTTTTATCCTCAGGTTAAAATAAAAATACAAGTTTTACACAAAAAATACTCAAATTAGCCAATTTTTCACTCTGAATCCTCTGAATACAGATTTAATTTAAAACAGGAATAGGCCCTAATTATTTAAACAAGATGTAATTCTAGTATTTATGGAGTAAAGTGACGCAATTTAATTTTGAGGTTGAGTCCTGGTTCCAACGCCCTTAAAACTGATGATTTTACAACTATTAGAGATAAATTAAAATAATATGAAAAATTTTAACCTTATTCTAACCACTTTTCTGAGATCCGTTTATCGAAATTGTTTTTTTTTATCACACTTAGATTCGTTTCCGATAATGATACACATGTCATGATTTAGCTGTTATTCTTCTTTACTGAAGGGGTTGTAAATTCATTGTGTTTTCTATTTTATAAAATTATTGTCGTTTTACGTGGTTGAAATTACTTTCAGCTTTTGATTAGGCTTATCCCATTTTTATCGTAAGTTATATTTTAATCTCTAATATCAGCGGACATTAAAAAAAACTTAGATCCCTTTTCGAACATCATCATACTTTTTAGTCAATTTTTATAATAAATAGAGATCATTAATATATTTTTTATTTAAGAATTCAGTAGAGAAAATGGAATAAGTACTTTTTGCGTATTTACTTTCATTATGACCAAAACACTATTCAGGCTACTTAATTCGATTATTAGGGCTTTTATTTTCAAACTGTACTAAATTTAAAACTGAATAATAAGATTTTAAAATTGAAAACAATGTTGAAAGACTTAAGAGTGAAAATATCCTGCAGTTTTTAATATTTGAATTTCAAACATTTGTTTAGAAATTTTTGCAATCTAAAAATGAAATTGTGTTGTAATTTTGAATGCTTGAATTTGAAACTATTTGATCGGGAAGGTTTTAAATTTAAAATCATGGTACAGCTTTGGGGGGGGGGCCGCCCCAAGTTTGAAAATGTTCCATTTCGAACCTCGAAATTGAAATTGTTCAATTCCAATCACACGCGATTGTAAATTAGATATCCATTTTTTAATACTTTACTTAAAAACAATTGAAATACTTGAATCTTACAACTTTATGCCTGCATTATTTTGTTAATTTCTACCTGTTTTAAATTAGAATTTGGGACCTTGAATCTAATTGATCATGCATTCATCACTAAATATCCACCATTTTTTTGTCCTCTCGTTTATTTTACCTTCTGAGAATTCAGTGGATAAGGATCCGGGAACGTATACCTCACTGAGAGGACAAACTCAGAAAAAACCCATTAAATAGCCTCAAGTTTTCGATTTCAAGAGCAAACATTGCTGCTGGAGATGAGTATAAATGGACCTTCTACTTGGCACTGAGCGGCCACTTTCACGGGGGCACATATTACGCTCATACTCAGTGTCTATGCAAAGCTCATTTTTCCCGAGATAATTTGTACCACGATATGAAACCTGGGTTTTTGTCTTGTTGCGAACTCGAGGAAATGGGTTTCATACAAGTTCTTTTCAAACGTTCTGTCTTTCGTAACATCGTGCTTTTCAAACAGTCGGATAAGTCGATAAGACTCGGCGAAACGACTTATTTCCGGCTTTCTCTTCTCTCGTTTGCACCCCTATTTTCAGTCTCGAACTTTTTTATGAAAAGATTTTTTCCATTCGGTTTCTATAGAAACTTCTTTCCATATTTTTTCCACTTTTTAGTTTTTTTTTAAATCCTCATTTAAAAATTAAGAATTCGTTTTGTATTTCCAAATTAATTCAGAGTAAACCATTGCAGTTTCAAAAACCTATTTTTAAAACAAGTTAATTCTGTAGGCCTTACTAATTTAAATTTATTCAATTTTAAAGGTATAAATTAGATAATTTTGAATCAATAACATTCAAAGTTGGGCAGTTTTGAATTGAAACCTCCCATTCAGTTAAAAAATATTAGTTTCAAACGTTTTAGATTGTATCATTTTAAAATGTAAAGTTAAAAACTATCTTAAAATTCTTTGAGTTTTTTATTTGAATCTCAAAGACTATTTTTTTCAAATTGTGCAGTATTAAAAGTTTTATTTTATAATGGTAAACTTATGAATGTTTAATCTTCGATTTTTAACGATTCACAGTTCGAATTGTTACACTCTGAATTACTCAATTCAAAAGTCAGTTTTTAAAACTTCAAATTTAAAATAAAAAAATCTTTACACTATTTTTCAATATTTGAATGACCAAGAAAAAGGTATGTCACTCTGGGGAAGTTGGAAAATAGTAGACAATTTTCTTCTTGAAATTTAAGTTGACGCCATGCAGTTGTGATATATTAAAATAATTTTAATAGTAAAATCAATTCAAAAACTTCTTTGTGATTTCAGATGAACCAGAAATTGGGAAGAAATAACTCAATTTTAACTGCGTCTCAAAAATCCTGCGGAATAGATAGGTTAACTCTGGCGCTCGATATTGCTCCATTATTACCAGAACTTTTGACTCCTCGCTTGAGATCAGTTTCTGCTCATCTTTATTCGCCGAAGGAAAAATCAGAACTGATGAATTTGATCAATGTTATGTTGGATTATGGTCTTACTCTCATTCAGGAAAAGAAACCGGATGGAGGATTCGAGTATCATCTTGAACCGTAAGTTTTTTTTAGCTATTTTTAAATTTCATTGAAAAGAATTTCAATATACTGAGAGTTGAAATGCCTCGTCTAAACATCAAGGTCTATTGAAGTTAAATTCGGTAACTTCAGGAGATTCTGAAAGATTAATTCAAATATTTCTTTTCAATATATGTACAGCTAAACAAGGTTGCTAGAAAATTTTGGTTCCAAAAGTCCGTGACTTTTCCAGTTTTTCCGGGTCTACTTTTGAAAAAATTGCAGTGTAATTATTATTATAAGAGCTGTACAAATTCTGGAATTATAAACATATTATCGAAAAATTTGTCTTTGTGGCGACAATTTTTCTTGTGGACAACTTTTATACGTCAGTTTGTAGGCGGAAGCTCTGCACCTTCCATATTTCGCCCTTTTTAATTTTTGTGTATGAATTTTTATAATTTTATGATATTACACTTGAATATTTGTGAATTTAGATTCTAAAATTCGAAGCATTTCGAGTTAACAAAGCTTTGAAAATCGAAAACTATTATATTTTTTAAATTTTAATTCCATTGATTTCCAAAATAAGATCTGAGATCATAGTTGAAAATATTTGACTTCAAATCTTTGAACAGTTGATGCATTGGAATTTTCAATATTTCGTATTACAGAATTAAATTCACGAACAAAATAGATTTCAATAGATTTCATGGGATTTCGTGATTTTGTAATAAGTCTTATGTTTGGCAGAAAATGTGAAATAGTTACTTGAATTTGATGGTTCTTGATAAGATTATAGTCAATATTATACACAGTTTAAAATACTGTATCCTGCTGAGTTGAAAAAAACTTAGAATAAAATTTCAAAATTAAATTAAATTTATAAAAATGAAACAAATTACGTCATTTCTCAGAAGAATAAAATAAGTTTCAAAAAGTCAAGAAGTAAATTGTGGTGATAATATTAACGTATTTTATTTAAGTAGAAGACAGCAGGAACTTGAGGGAATAATGAATCAGTGATGAACTTAGACTTTGTTCCTGAGTCTGACCCGAGAATACCTTCACTACTTAAGAGAAAGTAATTTTCAGTGTCCGTTTCCAAAGTGATAAGCACCTTAAATTATCAGGAAAAATATTGAAAGTATCCCTAAAAATGTTATATTTTGAACATCGTTTTGTTTATTTATGTATCTAATTCGATCATTTTCACGTATGGATCACTTATCATTTGGAATATTTTTAATTGTTTTATTTTTAATTGAGGCTCATTCTGAATGTTTCCTTCTTTTAACTTTGTGATACCTTTTTTATGGGCTTATTTAATCACCAAAAATATTTTTATTTAAATTAATATCCAATATTAAAAAATCACGAAATTCTTGGAAATAAAAAAAACAATGTAATGATCAACTGTGCACAATAGACCCTTAATTTGATCTTTAGATTCCTGTTTTTTTTTTTAAATTTATTTTATTTCATTTGGGGTATTATTAATATTTTTATTTGTTGTATCCTTAATGGAGGCTGATTTTAAATATTTCTTTATTTTAATTTTAAAACGTCTTCATCACGAACTTGTTTAATCACCAAGAATTTTTTTTACATTCTGATTATTAAAATTCAAGAAATTAAATTCATTGTAAATAAAGATTTTAATTCCTCTTTAATGTCCAAGATTCAAAAACTACGAAATTCTTGGAAATAAAAAAAAAGAATCTAACGATCAAATTTGGAGTGTGTTGTCCAAATTTGATCGGTCGATTCTTGTTTTTTTTCTATTTACAAGAATTTCGTAGTTGATTCTAATTATTGCAAATTCCTGTTATTTTTTTTCAGAGACCTTTTTGAAATCGGAGTCTTTCCCGATTGCAAATATCGTCGCGGTCTTTCCTATGCAGTCAAGCAAATCGTCATTCAAGAATTAGAAGTTGAACGTGTCAAGCGAGCGGCTGCTGCAGTAAGTGCTGTAACGAATCGTCAACAATCTCAGAAGGCCATTGAAGTAAAAGAAACCGAAGAATCGGTAAAACCTAAGGAAACTAAGATAGCTCACGAAGATAAAACAAAGAATAATGTACCAAATCATCTCAAACAACTGGAACCTATCTCAGTGAGGCCTTTCGATGCGGTAAGTTGTCATTGCATTTTTTCTCTAATCACTTTTTCGATTTAGATTGGAAATTCAAACTATCTTGGAAGGTAGTGTATTAGATCCTGAAAATGTCTCATTAATATGGTGTCGGTTGATAAACGCCTTCATCTTGCGCGTTATCAAAATGTGCTTAAAAAATTCTTACTACTCTTCTATTTTACTACTGTAAAATCTGTTGTATAAAGAAATTCTAGTGTCAGAGCACCTGCAGTTGGGTTTGTCTATGAATTTTATTTTGTCAGTTGTTTGATCATCATATTCAAAACGAAATTTTTATTTATGTTGACAATGCCTAGTTGCAGAAGGTTTCTAAAATTTATATTTAAAATAATTTCTTTATATTTTTCAGAAAAATCCCCATTTTTATGCAGGACAAAAGTATGGTTTTTATGTGTTAATTTTATCAAAATAGTTTACAAATTATTTAAATTTTTGTTAGAAATATCTTATAAATAAAAAATTTCAAATAAATGTCAATTCAAATTGAAATTAGAAAAGTTATAATATAAAGGAAAAATGTGAAATAATTAACTATTAGTAATAAGTAATAAGACTTAATTATACCTTACAAAATTATTTTTTGAACATTTTATAGTGCATGAATTAATACGTATGATCATATTGCTCAATCGTGAAAACAATTATATTTAGTCGTGATACTCATTCCCATTCGTAGAATACTTTAAATAATCTGTTATGTGTACGAGAAACATGAAAAATAATCTTCTATAAACAAAAACTAATAAATAGTTGAGGTGTCTCATCTCGTCCCAATACGTGCCCCGTCTCGCCCCAGAGCATGGAGCTAGATGAGATATATGAAAAAATTATCATTTTCATATTTTCATCGCAATCACTATTTTTCGGACACTTCGTCTTTCATGAAATTGATACATGAAGGTTCATAGAATGTATAGAACCACTTATATTTTTAAAAACTACTATAGATTTCAAATATTCCACTGAAAATTATAACTAAGCTCATCTCGCTCCGGCCTCCCCTGGTAGAAAAAAATGGTAAGGCTGTGAATTCATAAATATAAACACAGTAAGTTGGGGAAAAACTGAGTTTTGTGTTTTTTAAATTATCTCCTTCCGAGTCTCCTTCCAGCTCGCGTTACAAAATCTTTTCTATTTTTTAGGGCTTTTCACTGATAAAAGTACACTACAATAAAATTAAAAAGTCTAAAGAATCGAAAAAAAGAGGCGGAAAGTTTAAAAAATAATTAGTTTTGTATTTTCATGAAATTTGTTGTTATGTAGTGTAAAACGAGTAAAAACCCTTCGTACGTTTGGAAAAAGTTAATATGGAAAAACATGAAAAATGATTTTTTGCAACACAGACTATCTTTTTGTTTTTGGGTTACATGTAATAAATTTTTTGTCTAGTGTATTTTTTATTAGTATTGGATGATATAAATATCTTTTGTATTTAGCTGAAAATAGCTTATTAAAAATAACTAAACTACGACCCAAGGCAGATTTATGTGTAAACATCTTCGGTAAACGTTAACTGAAATCGAAATCGCACACAAAGCAAATAATAACTCATGCGCATGTAGGAGTATAAAAATGTATTTCTCTTATATGTAATGTCGTGCAAAAGTTTCTGGACATCTATTTTCCAATAGGTTGAACAACCACTCTAGTTTTAATAATAATAAACTGTAGATTTTCTCTCAATTATTGCACAAAAGGTGATAAAAGTGCCCGCTTTATGGGCATAAATGAAAGCCAGTATGTGTTAATTTTATTAGAAGTTGTTTGAAAAAACGTGAAATGTTAATGTTTCCGGAAAATATCAATACATTCGGAAATAACCAATTTTGTATTGTTTTTCGGCTAATTTTGAAGATAATTTTCTGCAAGTCTGTTAGAATACTGTTCTATTAATTTGTTTTAATTCAGTTATGAAAACCTGACTTTATATCAATATTGATAAGTTCTTTAAATTAATCTTAGGTTTTGATTGCATTGAAGGAAAAATTCTAGAAATATCTTATCAAGTCACTTAAATAATTAAGAAAATTATCTTTAAAACTAGTGCAAAGAGATTGAAAAATACCAATTGCTTTTTGATTTATCAACATTTTTCGGAAACATTAACATTTGTATTTTTTTTATAACTTCTAATAAAATTAATATATTGCTTTCAATTTAAGACCATTAGGCGTATAATTTTATCAGGTTTCGTGTAGTAATTGGAAGTAAATTTAGAGTTGACTATTTTTAAAATTAGAGTGCTTTTATAAAGTATTGAAAAATATAGGTCTAGAAACTTTTGCATAGTAGTGTATTACATTCTCTTATAAACTATCCAATGTAGGTATATTCTATTTTTGTAAAATTAAAATCTATCACTCATATCCCGAAAACAATAATTTTCCACGATTTTAAGAAAAATATAATTCTTAAACAAATAATAATTGTGTAAATAATTAAAAATTATTCACAAAATACTTGGAAACTCGTCCCTTGACAATTAAAAATAACACTTGTTAAAAAAATCCAAAGAATACCGTTTTTAGTATGAATTTAATAGGAAACTGCTATTTTGCAATTTTTAGGTCACTTTCCAAGCACAATAACAATGGCTTGAAAGGGGGGTGGGGAGTCAACTTTAAAACTTACTGGGTGGAAATTATTCTTTGAACGTGCGTTAAGAGGTTTTAATACTTTAATTCACAAAAAGTTTATAATAAGCAGCTCTTTTTCCATTTTTTTGAAAATCAAAATTTTCCATTTAAAACCCCATGTTAATTTCAAAGGCTCGGAGGCACGGGTTAACTTTGAAAAAAAAAAGAAAACAAGAAAAATGTTGAGTTCATAAACTGTAAATATAAATTAAGTATTTATTTTTAAAATTGAACTATAGTTCGACTCTTAACAATAGAATAATAATAAATATGATTTTATCAGACGATTATGAATCTGTTCATAATTCAATAATTTATAGATTTTTACGTTAAAAATTGAACTATTTTATTTCGAAAGCCTTAGTAATTAATGAAATGTTTGCATCCGATTGAAACTTCAAAATCTTTTTTCAATTTTCAAAAACATTGTGATTAATACATTCATAATTAAATGCTTTTATTCAATTTCAAATCCTATTCAAATATTATTGCATTCTAAAATACTCCATTTTTTAAGCATTCAGTTTGAAAACATTTAATTAAAAAAATTTTGTTTCAATACTTAACAATATTTGACTGTTTATTTAAAATAAGAAATTATAAATCAAAAATTCAAAAATAAAGTTGAATTATTTAAAATAAAATAAACCTCGAATCGTTCGAATTTCGGGGTGCATTATTATGACGCACAATATTGAAAATTGTTTCTTGTTTTCAAATTAGACACAGAATATTTTCCTCCTGTTTGTAAATAATTTAAAATGTTTAAACAATTATTATTCGTTTGAGAGAGAGAGAGAGGGATGGAGAGAGAAAGAGAGAGAGAGAGAGAGAGAGAGAGAGAAGGAGAGAGAGAGAGAAGCAAGTCTTCGTTCTGTAACATGAGACACAGCGCGTGTGTCAGAGGCCTGCGTTACACTTTCTAGTCGTGGTTTCATTTGAATCAGGCGCGACTCCCCATATCGAGGTCTAAGATGTTTACACATCAAAAACAGAAAACTTAATTTTTTTAAAATGTACTGGTCTGTGTACATTTATGATATCTCAGACTTACAAAAAAATGTAGAATTAATTTTTGCCTGTAGAAAAGCCTCAAACACCTGAATAACTTTATCGTCATTTTTTCTGATTTTAACATTGTTTTTTCAAAATAGGGTTCCATTAAACATAATTTGTCGCCTAGATAAAGATAAATAAAAAGCTGTACAATTTTCAAGAAGTTTCAGGCCTACAAAAAGATAAAAAAATTGAAATGTACACGAAAATATTAAAAGTATCCAAATAACAAATTTTTAAATCACTTTCTGCTGTCGCGCTAGTTGAAGACGTTCCTCAATGGACGCAAAATTAATTATACTTTTTCAGGGTCATAGGGGCAAAGTTGAATTTGAAATCGGGACCGTAACAATTTGAGAGACTTCACATTGAGCTTCTATCGCTCTCCATTTTAGGCTCTTTCAGCCTCCTTACAGGCTCAAGATTCCTGCAAACCGAATCCAAGCTTTATTCTGCCTAACTCTTGTATCATCATCAACCAAAAATTTAATACGCTGCATCACAAATCCTCGAGAAGATGTCTCGTCATTTCAGAAGAGTGCAAATTATTAAGAAACAAAGGAAATCGGAGAGAAAAGCAGAAAAATACAGAAACAAAAATCAGAACAAGAACAAGAAGAAGAATCAGAAAAAGAAAAGGAGGAGAACTCATGAAGATGGAGCAGTATGTGTATTCAACTATCCGAGTATCCAAGTATCCAAGATTGTATAGCGCGGGCGCTAAAAGAAGAGAGTTGAGGAAGAAGGTTGGGGTTTGGTGGTGAATTCGAGGGTGGAAGAGAGGAGGGTGGGGATTGGAAAGGCGGACGAGCCGCTACATCCGCAAAGCTATTATAACCGCTCGAGCGAATCTCTATTAAAACGTGTTTACACTGGCTTAGGGGTTGACTCAAGCAACCCCTCCTAGTCCCGCTTCAGCCAACTCCAGCGTCGCGCCACCCCTGCGCGTACCTAGCGTATATACAGAGTAATGCCTATCTAATTGTCGCGTGTATGAATAGTGAATCCCGGAGCACTTGGGGCTATGAGCCAGATCCGAGCTAACACAAGGGGAGAGCCATATGAGCTAATCTATATTATGATGGCCCGACCTCCGGGGGTGGCTCTGTACGCGAATAATGATGATATGTGTGAGTGGGTCCTCATATGCGCATGTAGAATGTAGATATCTCGCTTGTGCAAACCACGGTATTATTGCCTGAATGCCTTCTCGTGCGAGGGTTCGCTCGTTATGTCTTCTGACGCGGTTATCCTACCACTAACGAGGAAACAGTCCAAGCTTTCACGCTTTCCTTTTTATTAAATTGGTCAATTTAATGGTCGGATAGGCGATCGGATGATCATTGATCAATTGATTGTGTGAGCGAAATTCGAGTGCGAAATGTGAATGGGAAACAAATTAGAAATATATTTTGAAGAAATTCTTGAATAATTTAACGATTCTAAATACGGTTAAAATTTGGAAGAGATGATAATTCTTTTGCAGTGAATAGTTTCACAAGTTCTTCATTTTTAAAGAAAGTACGATATTGAGGGATTTTGATGCTTTCAGATTTAGGAACTATCAACAATAAAACTATTCAAATCGTTAAACTAAATTCTGCGTGCATTTTATTTTAAAGGAGGAAAGTGGAAAGGATTAGCATTTTTTTTTAAATTTCGATAAATTCATATCTAAAAGATTTTTTGAAAAGAGCTTCAATATTGACGCCTTTGAGTTTGGTCTTTAGAAAATTCAAATGCTTCTTAGATTTTTTTGTATTCGAAGAATGTCTAATTTTTATTTTTCATTTTTTATTTCAAACTTTCAAAAAAGGATGCTTTTAAAATTTCAAATATAAGTTTTGAACGATTTGACTTTCAATGTTAAGTTTAAGTATTTAATTAAAATTCTTATTTATTAAAACTCTCAATGTATTTTAATACATTTTCCAGGATTTCAGGAAATATCATGATAGAATTTCACGGGATTTTATACTACTTTAGCGGATTTTCATGAATTTATTCACTAGAAGTGAGGTATTCTTTAGGGTTACAAAGATTTGAAGAGATTTGAAATTAGTTTTTGGATTTCACCCTGAATTCTTATTAATTTATCCTCAATTTTTTCAAATTCTTCGACATTTTTTTAATTCACTTGAATTCTCATCTTAATTTTACTTGACTAAATGGATTTTTTTAATTGTTAAAAGTTTTTATTTAATTGAACCTGAGAATCAATTAATAAAGTGATCAAAGGATTTGAAATATTTTAGGTTATTTTAAAAGATTACAAGAATTTATCTATTGATTTCAGTAATTTAATGGGATTTCAAAGGATCTGCAATATTTTAGGGTATTGTAAAATATTCCCAGGCGTTTTTAAGGGATTTAAAAAGTTTCATGGGATTCCAAAAGATATCAAAGGATTTTAAATATTTTAGGAAATTTTATAAGATTCTAAAAATTTTTTATTTGTTTCAATAGATTGAATGGATTTCAGAGTTTGAAATATTTTCAGGTATTTTCAAAGTTTCCAAGGCGTTTTGAAAAGATTAAAACAATTTCCAGGGATTTCCAAGGTTTTTAATCATTTTAAGGGATTTAAATATATTTGCGCGCGGTTTTAAAGAATTTCATATAATTTCGGAAAATATGAAAGGATTTTACAGGACCAGGGAATTTTTTCATATTTCCATGGAATTCAAAGAATTTATTCACAAGAAGTCAAAGATTTCGTAGGGTTTCAAAGATTTCAAGAGATTTTCGAATATTTTTTGCAATTCATTTTGAATTCGCCCTGAATTCTTTTAGATTCTTTTAAATTCTTCAGAGTTCACTTAATTCTGCTCAGTTCGGTGGAATTAAAAAAAATTGTTTAATTCATTTTGAAGTCTTTAAAACTCATCTTAAATTCTTGGACATTTCATCAAATTCTTTTAATGTTTCTTTAATTTTTCTAAACTTATTTCAGACTTACTCAGTTTAATGAATTTTTTGATATTTTTGAATTGTTTTCAATCTACCTAATTGCTGGTCAAATACAGCTTGATTTTTTTATGAATATTGTCGAATTCTTCTCATTTCCCTTAAATTCCTCTAAATTCACACAAATGTTATTGTAATCGATGGACTTTTGGGATTTTTAACATTTTTTCAATTAATTTCAATGCTTTTAAATCCAACTTGAATTCTTATGTAATCATCAGTCACTTCCTTGGTTAGAAATTAGTAGAGTTTCAAATATTTGAAGACACTTGAAATTTTGTTGGAATTCACCCTGAATTCTTTTACATTACTTGGAATTCTTTTGAATTTTTTCCGTTGACTTGAATTCTTTTTAAATTCACTCAATTCTATTGAATTCAATGCATTTTTAAAAAGTTTTTGTTTTTATTTAATTGATCCCATATTCTTTTAACCTCACCTGAAATTCTTAGGCATTTCATCAAGTTCTTTTGAATTCCCTTGAATTTTTCTAAGCTCGTTTGAATCTTACTGAATTCAATAAAGTGTTCTCGCATTTTTAAATTGTATTCAATTCATTTGATTTTTTTTAAATTCACTTTGAATTTTCATAAATTTCATTGAATTCTTCTCGTTTACTTTAAATTCCTCTAAATTCATTCCAATTTTAGAGAAATCAATAGAACCTTTATGATCTTAAACATTTTTTCCAATTCATTTAAATTCTTTTGAATTTAACTTGAATTGTTTTGAAGTCCTATGAATTTATCCTGAATTTGATACCCTTTGAACGCGAAAACAGTACTGAACCTGGGCTAATGAAATAATCTTCTTAACGGCAATCTTGAAGAATATTGATAAATGCATCCTAGGTAATTTGAAAATTATTATTGTAGTTCCTTAAAATTCCTGGTCATTTTCCGGTTTTCCGATCCAGCGGCCGCTCCGTATTATTATTTCAGATTTAATTTATTTGGTAGTTCTAATAGATTTAAATATTTTTATAATTTAAGGCTTAAAACTCCTTAAATTCCTGCTTCAAAATGATAATTTATTGTTTATTTCTATTTCTTTTTAATACCTGATTTTAATTTCAAATCAGAAATAAAATTCCAGAAATGAAAGAACTGTAGATAATCAAATTTTGTCCACCCCGAGTCTATAACAAAGAAAAAGGAAAAAAAATTGCATATTTTTGCAAAAAAATGAAATTCGAGGTAAAAGGCAAAATTAAAATCTAACTTCTTCAAAAGGGACGTTCTTTCGTTTAAAGTAGGTCACTGGTCCTCTTTATGCAGCTTGTTTATCAGGGTTTGTGTACAAAACATCATACTAGCGGGTTCTTACCTAGCCTAAGTTAAATGAGCTTAAAGTAGGTCGTTACCGCTTTATCATTTTACCTTTCTCAGCGAATACAATTCTAGTATCTATCTATTTTTAATATTTTCATCATTATTGGGAAGATATTCACATTTGATGAATATTTGCTTTGAATATATTTACTTAGGACATTCTACGATGTTAGCTTATGACATGTCCTAGCTTAATGTCCTTAATGTCATAGATGGATCCTTATGCACGGTGTCAGGATTGAAATTTTAATCTGACTGAACATTTTCAAAAATTGTCTTATTTTATAATTTGATGCGTGACCCAAAAGCATCTAACTAGAAAAGTATAAAATAATTATAGGCTTTAAATTCCTGCGCTCCTAACTGATAATTTCGTCAGGTTATAGAAGAGAAATATGTCTACCAATTTTTAGCTGAATGGGGTAAGGTTTATATTTGAGATTTTCCAAGTTATTTCATTGCAGAACATTGAGTACAATTTTCAAAATGAGATAATTTTCTCATACATAATCAAAATCTAGCATCCATCTAGGGAGTGGCAGCTTTAGGTACACTGAAAAAATTGGAAATATCGTGATCTGAAAATCCTGGAAATCATTGAAAATTGAATTTAGATATTTAAAGAATCCAAATCTCTCATTGTGATCCGCTGGATTTCCTGCGATTTCTAAGGATCTGATGTAATTTTCAAGACTCGGTTTTCATCATTTCAACTGTTTTTGAATTTGTTCAATCGTTGGATACTCTAAAATGTTGTATATTTTACAACTGATTTTCGTTATTTCTGAACGATTTCGAGAATCACACTGATTATGAATCTTCTAAGCTCTTGACACTACAGTGATTTTAAACAAGAATTCTGATGTAATAGCCCCCAGGTTGGGCTCAAACTTTTAAACATTTTGCACATCCCTAGAAGCTGTTTGGTTCTTCGGCGTTGCAAATTTTTCGGTGACATTGATACATCCCAAACTCACCCTATTTTGGATTTTGACTAATACCAAAATGTTTGCCATACTTGCATGCTAATTAAACAACCTGCGCAATAACGAACCACTCTGGGAATCTTTAGAATTGTTTCCTAGCAGAAGGACCTTTACGAAATAAAAGAGCTTGCAACACTGGTGACTAAAACAGACTTGAAAGCAAATCCAACAACCCCTGACATAAAACTATTAGAATCATTAGAAGCAATCTCAGGAGAATGACCTGGCAAAAAATAAAAGCTGATGACCGAAACGATTAGGATTGCAGAATCCAGACAAGTATTGTCTAAGATTGTAAGCGTCCGAGAAGCGTCGTAAGCTCCTCTTAATTTGTTATACGGAGGAAGTGGAGAATGGAAAGAGCACTTATAGCGAAGCGGACAATGAGACCGGCAGCTTTCCGTCTTCTCCTACTCGGTCGCTTCCGGTCGATGAAAGCGGGCAGTTCCCGTCTCTGGATATAAACGTTCTAATAGTGGCTACATTAGGGGTCCTTGATAATATACGTTCGGTCGGATATAGATGGCACGTGTCCGTGGATAGCGGAACGCTTGATATCGTGGTGTGCGAACCTGGTGAGGAATACCATACCAGTTAAGCCGAGTGTATGTTTGGGGGCAAGTATAATCGCAGGGGCGTCACGAGTATTCAGAGGCATTCGAAGGGGAATTCATCGAAGTGGATGGCGGCGTTTCGAAGCGTCGGGACGCCGGACGTCGCAATCTGGACGTCCCGCCCACCACCTAGCTTTCTCTCCCTCGCCTCATCATCGTTCTCCCAACTTCTACCATTGTCATGGTAATGCGCCTCCTTAACTCTCAGGACTGTAACTACCTCCTAACTTTATCACAAACCTGTCTAATTAACTAAAATAGTTCAATCAGGGAATTCTAAATGCGTCTTTGTAAATTTTCAGGAAGCTGCTTTTACAATGTCGAATAATTTCAATGATGAGCAAGGGGGTGACCGCACGACTTTTGAGTGTACACCAGATTTCAATATTTTAAATATTCGAAGGGTAGAAATGCAAAAGGAGTCAAGCGCCAAATTTTCGAAATCGTGTTTATTAGCTCAAAAAATCAGATAAATTCTATTGCACATGCCTGCCGAAGGATTTTTTTTGGGCATCATTTTTCAAAATTTGTGTTCTTGTGTTCACAGTCCGAGAAGCTTTTCTAACCACAAAGTAAAAAATCAAATTTAATTTTTCTCGACACTGGCTAATTATTTTTAATTACTATTGGGTCCATTCCGTTCAGCACTGAATAAACTAAAACACAATTCCTCATTTTTTGGAAACATGCAAAATTATTACTACTATCGTCATTATTTTGAAGTTAAAATGTCAGTTCTACATCATTTCGAAGTCATAATTGGATTTTCAAATTTCGCGAAACTGCATGCATTTTTTAAAACAAACTTTTTGGAAATCAATTCGTCCATTCAATAGCTAGAATTCAAATTTTTAGTTTTTTCTTAATCTGCAAATTGACTCCACAATTAATGTTGAAAGATGTTAAAAGTCGATACGGACCCAAAATCTAACCTCGAAACATGACCTGTTTCATTCAATTTCTCGAAACCGGATAGCTTTTCGTGAGCAAACTTTTTTTAGTTCGATAGAGCATGAAAGTATCTCGAAAGTACTTTCTTATTTTTTTCTTAAATGGTCCCGCTGAATTTACGACATGTTTTTAGTCACTCCTGAAAAAAGTGAAAAATGGCGCTTGACTCCTTTTGCATTTCTACCCTTCATTTTAAAACATTTGAACGATTTCAAATTAGATTTCAAATATTTCACGAAAATTGCAATGATAATGATTTAACAAATATTTCACAAAAATTTCAAATGCTTCACAAAGATTCCAAAGGATTTCAGATGATTAGACAAATATTATAAAGATTTCAGAGAATTTCACAAAGATTTCCAAGATATCAAAAATTGTCCTACATTTCACAAATATTTCAAAGATTTCAGAAAGGTTTCAGATTTCACAAAATATTGCAAAGATTTCACAAAAATTTCAAAGGATTTCAAAGATTTTGCACACAGTTCAGAAAGATTTAAAATGATTTTAAAAAATTCAAATATATACACCATTTCACAAACATTTCAAAGGTGTCCAAAAGTTGCAAGAATTAAAAAAATGTCACAACAACTTCAAAGATTTCACAGATTTTACAAATATTTCAGAAAAATTTCATTCGATTTCATTAAATTTCAAAGGTGTCGAAAAATTGTTAGAAATAGTTCAATGACTTCAAAAAGATTTTACACAAATTTCAAAGGATTTGAGAAGACTTAAAAAAAATTCAAATATTCAAACGATTTCATGAAGATTTCAACGATTTATAATAGCTTTATATAATAAAAATATTTCACAAAGATTTTAAAGAGTTCACAAAAATGTCAAAGATTTCACAAAATTTTTAGAAATATTTCAGATGATTTCAAAAATGTCTCAACATTTCAAACATTTGAAAGATTTCACAACGATTTCACACAACTTTCAAAGATTTGAAAGATGTCGCAAAGATTTCAGAAAGAATTCAATGATTTCACAAATATTTCAATGATCCCTGGTGGAAATTTATTTTTACAGAAATATCTAAATTGTAATTTTTTGTACAAATTTGTAACACTTGTAAAATTTTACAAAACTGTCCGAATTCTAGCAAAAACATGTAGTTTCTACTGAAATTAATTTTGTAATTTTATATTGTATTTTAAGACAACGTTAAAAATGACAGAAAATTACAAAAAAAATTGCACTAGAATTCACTAGAATTCGATTACTTTTACAAACTTTTACAAGTAATCTTACATTTTATCGAAAAATTACAATTTTAACATGGTTGTACTTCATTGTAATTTATTGTGTTTTATTGTGAAAAAACATTTCCACCAGGGATGTCAAAGATTTCAAAATGTTTGAAAGATTTCACAAAAATGTCAGATATAAAATTTATAAAGATTTCAAAGGATTTGAATTTAAAGGATTCAAATGATCAAAAGAAACAGAAGGATGATACCAGGATTTCCAAATCATCAAAAATTTTGAAAAACTGATAATTTTTTCATATTTTTTTCCGGAGCAGCATAAACTGAAAGAAGATACTTCTCGGTGGAATGGCTAGATTTGATTCTATTTCCATAGATGGAATAAATGAGTTAAAGTTCTTTAGCTGCGAGATTTCTTTCCCGGAGTTTTTTTCCCCTTTGAAATCAGTATTACGTAATAAATCTACTGGCGGGCGGTTGGACGTGTATAGGAAGATAAGATACGAGAATAATAGAGGGAGAAAGTGGAGTGAAGAGGAGGAAAGGGGCACGACAAGTGCGCTATAGACACACATTGAAAGACTGAGCTGAAGGCGCCATTACGTCCAAGCCACCCTTCGGTCCTTCACTTACCCCTAACGACGTTCCCGGCAAATAAAAGTTGATTTTTCCCTCTTGTTCTCTTTCCACTTCTCTCAAATGCCTCTCATACTTGTCCTCTTGTATTCTTCGCTTTCTTGGTATCTTTGTTTCTGTCTCAGAGAAATCAAGTCTTTGTTATCCATTCCTTGACTTTGAATACATAGTTCTTTTTTATTCTCTGCAAATTAGGCTTTGAGTCTAAAATATTTTAATAAGGAGGAACTTTCTTTTGATTGCAGAAGTACCAAGATTTCTTTAAGAAGTTCAAAGACGTAGGCCAAACGAAATTCGAGGAACAGAAAAGTCTAGGCCTTACAACAGAAACGTCTTCGATAGGAAAAGCTCCTGTGCCGAACAAGATGTACCTTTTTAAAAAAGACGTCTGGTACAAATTCAAAGAGGGATTCACGAATGCTGTTCGCCGAAATATCAAGATGGAAGATCTTCTATAAATAATTTACGCTACCCTAGTTTTTATATTTTGACAATTTTTTGTACGACTTTTATGATTTGAATTTTAATCCGATGGCAGAAGCATCTCTCCGGTTTCTCAGTGCCTTATATTTGTATCAAAAGGGGATAAAATGATGATATAAAATACGGATGAATAAATACAAAGTTTATTTCTATACGCTGTGTATTCATTTTTAGTTTAAGGATGAAAGGAACTTTCTGGTTGAGGAATTGAGATGACTATCCGTGTTTAATGGTTTGAGAAACTTTTAGTGTCTCTTTACGCAGTACGTATGTTAGGAAACAATGAAGGGTGTTGGAGAACGAGTTTCCGACACGTGCGAGATGAAATCTCATCAAGGGTTGAATTTCGCTGATGATTTTTAAATGTCGAAAGTTCCTTCCGGAGTATATGTTCATAATTTTTTTTCCGTTCATAAGACAAGCATAACGCATTATTTAAATTTTAATCTATTTCTTAAATAAAATTTGTTGTTCACTTTGATTAAGAGTAATACAAAGATTAAGAAATAAAAAAAAAACTTAGAAATAAGTCTGCATGATAAAATCATTGCATTAAAATGGATTCTTATCAAATATATAACAATCATGATCGAAAATCTATTGTACACGCTTTTTAAATAATTGTCGATTGTATGAATAAATTAAGAATTAGCGGTCACTTTAAAATTACAACCTGTCTTCGTACCGGTTCGGACCTTTCATCCTACGACATGATTGGAGACCACAGGGACTCAAAAATTTACTTAAAATCGTGGATTCCGCCGTCGGAGCGATGGCAGCATTGCTTTTTCAGACCAGTTCCCAGAGATTCCTTCTCTTGTATGAAGACCGGGAACTATGCAGGGGCCCCTTTTCTCTGGGTCCTCTCGTCCTTAAGATCTCGAAAGAATGGAAAATCAGTTAAAATTGACAAAAACAGTGCGAAGTTTTCAAATTAAAATTTTTTTATAAGAATTAAAAAAAATGTTACCTATCTGGGGTTTGGTTGGATGCACGATTGCTTTCCTAGCGCGTTTAATAAAAAATCCTAAGAACTCGTAAATTCCGATAAAATTGGATATAAATTTCCATAACTCAAGCATTTCCAACATTTTATTAAATTAAATTAAACGGCATACGAATTAAACATTCCTATCTATAAAATATTTAATTTAATTTAATTATTAGTCACTTTATATGAAAAAGCACTATTTAAATATCTAAAAAGCTCTAACAAATTAAATTTGAAACTAGCCCCAGATAGCATAATAGTTTGCAGCAAACTTGCCTAAAGTTTGCGGTGCAAAGTTCGGAAGCTTACACCGGTAGACTTAGGTAAGTTTTCCGCAAGTAAGACAATATCCGCCTTACGGCAAACTTGAGGGAAAATTGAGGGAAACTTGCATCGTAAGTTTGGGGGAAGCTTGTGAGGCAAACTTGAGGAATTTTTCATCGCAATATTTACGTAACTTTTAGGGATAAATAAAAATAGTGCCGAAAAATTTGATAATTACTATAGTAAATCAGAAGGCCAGTAAAAAAACAAAAATTTAACTATCGTAGTGCTTACAATGTGACTGCAATTACAACAGTGAAATTAGCCTTATTTTATTATATATCTGTATGCACACACACGCGCGCGCACGCGCTAACGCGTTTTTCTGAATTCGAAGATGGAGGGTCCCTGTACCAAGGATTTCTGCTGAATATGGTTACAACAATTAATACGCAGTCGCGGACAATTGTCCACGGATGGTCACGAAGGAATAACCCCTAAGCGAAGGCGTGAGAACCGTGCCGCAAGCTGAATGGCACCTGGGTGAGGTGTCTTTAACGGTGACTTATCCTTGCACGCGGGGCTCTACAAGGATGGACGAACCCTTTCCCTAGCTGCTCGTGGGAACAAGAATGAAACAACATTGAAACAACATTGATTGGGCGGATAACTTAAGAATGACATTCTAGACTGCTACGATGCCAGCATTGTCCCTGTTCGCGTAGGCTTTATGGCACGTATGCACACTCTTTGGTGTCAGAAACACCCAGAGCTTCAGCACGTTTCGCATCAGTCTTTGCGAAATCAAGCCGACAACATCCGGAAAAATGGATATGCACGCGGAGCGCTTCCCCAACCGCTGCTTGATCATGCTGCAGACGAAGATGAAGAAGCGACATTAAGACCAACCGCAGAAAGCAGGCACCTTCTGAGAGATGATCGCAATTTCAGTACAAGGAGGAACATCAACATGCAAGTTTCTCTTAAGCCCCAAGATCTGGCTGAAATGGATGCCTCCCTTCGTGGAGATATCTCGCAAGAGTCCGACCCCTGGGCTGATTCAAATCGAAGGCTAAAACCGACGATGGATCAAAAGACCAGAAAACGTTTGCATCAACTGAACAAGAAAATTGGATGGGCAAGACAGAATGCGTCCCGTGTTCAATGTGTGATTGACTACATAACATCTGGTAGACCGTTCACGGAAAGGGTTCGAAAGTTCGCCCAAAAACTAAGGATGTTGAATCACACACTAAACATGTCAAAGCTGCTGACAATTAAGCATCATATTGTTGACAAAATACGGCTGTTATCTGACGCAAGGAGGAGAATACAGAAGAGGGAGAGATGGATCAGGGAGAATCAACAGTTTCTCGCTGACCCATCACGCCTCTTCAGCGATCTCCTTGTTTTTGTAAAAAATCCTCCCAAGCCCAAGGAGGTAGAGACCTTTTGGAGAGAGGTGTACAAGATCCCGAAAACACTAGAGTTGAAAGAAGATACTGACAATATCATCCGCTTCAAGGAGTTTCGCGACATCCTCATAAAATCTGAGGAGGAATGTCCATCAGTCACTGCAGAAGAGGTAAAAAAAGCACTTAGAGGCACGAAGAACTTTTCCGCTGCTGGACCAGATTGCATCAAGCAGTTTTGGTGGAAGAAGCTTACTTTTATACACCAACATTTGGCCCGCATATTCACCTCATATTTAAAGTCGGAGACGCTCATTCCGCAGTGGCTGGTGTTGGGACGCACTATACTACTCCCGAAAAAATGGAACTTTTCCAAACCAGAGAATTACAGGCCAATAACTTCTTTGAACACACTGTATAAGATCTTTACAGCTATCCTAAACAACAGGATTGTTCGACGAATTGAACCTGTATGGCGGGAGATGTACGAACAACGTGGCTCGAAAAAAGGTGTAGCAGGCTGTCGAGAGAACCTGCAAATTGACAGGTGTGTCTGTAATGATGCTGCAGCCCATCAGCGCGTCCTGATAATGGCCTGGATTGAATACCGGAAAGCTTTCGATTCAACCTTTCATAGACTTATCATCTGTCTGTTGGAAAGCTTGAAGGTACATCCACACATAGTGAGATGCATAGAGAGATTGATGCCTCTTTGGAAATCTAGATTTACTATCTCATCTAGAGATTATCGTCTGACAACGAACAACGTCACCTTCCAGAGGGGCGTCTTTCAAGGTGATACCATGAGCCCTTTGCTTTTTTGCATCACACTTCTGCCTCTATCTCTCGCACTATGAAATTCTCCTGGATACCTCTGTGGCGACATTAATCAGCGCAAGCATAAGGTCACACATGTATTTTATATGGCTGATCTGAAGATCTATGCCTCTGGTAAAAGAAAACTTCAAACTGCTATAAATATCGTCAAGAACTACACAGGAGAGATTGGGATGGACTTTGGTTTGGACAAGTGTGCCAAACTTCATCTGAAGAAAGGAAAGATAGCTGGAGTTCTCAAGGACCCTGAGCTTGTGGTTGTAACTGATATTAGATATCTTAATACTGGAGAGACCTACACATACCTTGGCGTGCCTCAAAGCCGCATTCAGGACGTAACATCAGTGAAGGAGTCTCTCCGAAGCAGATACAAGCATCTTCTTCGACAGATTTGGTCTTCCAATCTGTCGGCGTTGAATAAGGTGTCTACGACTAACATGCGTGCCGTCCCGGTTCTACTCTACTCGTTTGGGGTGGTTCAATGGACGAAGAACGAGCTCAAGGCCCTTGATGCTACCACAGTAAGATCATGCATATGTACAAAAGCTTGCATATCAATTCGTCAGTTCCGCGATTATACATTTCACGCCGTCAAGGTGGAAGCGGACTTTTGAATCTCCAGTGTCTTCATAACCGAATTGTTCTAAGTACAGCTTACATCGTTGCGAATAGCAGAGATCCTCTCCTAAAGATGGTCAGGAACCACGAGATGATTGGCGAAAGAGCGTTCCTTTACAAAGCCGCGGAGCAAGCGGCCGAGACCCTTGGCCTGAATTTTAACATCAGAAGTGAGAAAAGTGCATTACTTCATCTATATGCTTCACGTCTAAAAGCCGAAGTAAATAAAACAGAGGTTGGAAAATTTCACCAAGAGCTACTCGACAAGCATATACAAGCAATCTTTTGCTTTCCTCAAATCATCAGGACTCAATTCAGGTACAGAGGGTTTTATTTTCGCATGCCGGGACGGTGTCATTTCCACCTTAGCATACCGTGACCGCATATTATGTCAAGAAGTTCCCAGTGATAGGTGCAGAGCGTGTCATGCACACGCTGAGTACCTAGAACACATACTATCAGGATGTCCGACCCACGCCGGAACGACGTATATATATATATATAGACATAATGCGGCCCTAAGAGTACTTTATTACCATCTTTGTCGCTCTTACGGTGTTGGTCGCGACCCTGGCCTGCCGAACGCACCAAGGGAGATAGAGTCAATTGTGCGAAATAAGAAGTGCCAAATTTTCTGGAACTACGATTTTCGGGCAGCAGTCTCCGTTGCGCACTCGAGGCTTGACATTGTTCTCCAAGACTTCGAGAAACGAACTATATTCGTGATCGAATTCTCGGCTCCGTCCGAATACAACATCACTGTAAAGGAGAAAGAAAAAGAGGAGAGGTATCAAGACCTTTAAAGAGAGCTGCAGCGACTGTACCCAAAATATTCGGTGCGAGTAATTGTCCTTGTGATAGGTGCTCTCGGTGGTGCGAAACTATCGCTGGTTCGTAACCTTAAAGCCATACCCGCTTGCCAAAAATATGCCAAGGCACTTGTGAGATGGATGCAGAAAGCTGTCATCCTTGGGTCGCTTCGTGTCCTCAAGACACACGAGGGTTTCGCCGGCCTATCGTGTGATTCCGTCGTGCTCTGTGACCTCCCGTCTGCTGACATTTTTTAGATGGCAGTTGCTTTCAGTGGGACCCTACGGTGGTTGTTTAACTCTTTTTTTTAATTATATATATATAGTTTGTATAAAATATAATAAACTAAACTTTGCCTGAATATTGCGATGCAAGTTTTCCTCAAGTTTGCCCCGCAAGTTTGCCGTAAGGCGGACATTGTCTTACTTGCGGAAAACTTGTCTAAACCTTCCGGTGTAAGCTACCAAACCTTGCACCGCAAACTTTAGGCAAGTTTGCTGTAAGCTATTGTTCTAACTGGGAGTATTCTAATTTTATTATAAATATTCAATTTCCGAATTAAATTTTTCCCCAAAATATATCGAACACTCGCGTTCAAGAAACAAAAGGTAAAAATATCCGATACTATCAAACAATTGTACGACGGAGTTTCAAAATGAAAGTGATTTGGAAGATTTTTCTACTAAGACCGAATCCATTTCAAATCAGATAGGTTTTACATTTTAAGTCGCAGAATTTCTCAGCGACGAAATGTGTTATCTTTTTAGAGGAAATGAGGGGCACGTATTTTTCCGATTTAAGAAAAAAAAATGTTCACCAAAATACGAGTTTTTGTATTTTGGCGTCTATTTTAAATAAAAAAAAAACATTCTTTTATTAAAGCTCTTATAGTTTTTGACCTATTTATCTATTTTTCAAACCAACAAATTATTGAAACTTCTATAGTTTTTGACTTAATATAGCTGTCCAAATTTTCTTTCCGGATTCTGCTGGAGTTTACCGTCCTGTTTCAAAATCCGTTGGAAAATTATAATATATTTACATCTTTTCCAGTTTAAAAAAAAGTTAATAATTGCCAAAATATCGGCGAATTGTTTGAACATATAAAAATTCGATATTCACAAGAAAGCTCACACTTATATTTTTGGCGAATTTTTTGCTGAGTTCGGGCTTTTATAGAGAAGACATCCTGTTAGTTTTATGCGGGATAAATCATGTTTGTAGATAGAAAAATTTTCAGGCAAAAAATTTTTTCGAATTAAAAAAATGGTTTAGCCCACATAAAACTGATGGATGCCTTGCTTATATAAGCAGGAACTCTGAAAAAATATAGCAAAATATAAAAAAGGTGGGGTTTTGCAGAACATCTTTTTTTCCTTCGACTTGTAAAATCATGAAAAGAAAATTGTCTGGTAGCCCGAAACTTTTTTTATTTTGTTATATTCTCTAAGAGTTGATGCTTGTATTGGAAAGGCACTATTTCAACTTTTATTATAATTATTTTTTGTATCTTTGTCTCTTTCTAAGAAAAATGCAAAAATGCGATTTAAAAAAAAATTCTCCTTTCCACAAAAATGATTTAGTCCGCATAAAACTCACATTAAGTCTTTTCTGGCCATTCTGGTATAGTTATCAACTTTTTTGAATTCACGGTGGATTTTCAAAGAGGACGGTAAAATCCACCAGAATCTGAAAAGAAAATTGAAACATGTGAATTAGATCAAAAACTGTAAGAGTTTAAAGAAAAATACTGGTATTTTTTAAAATAGACGTCAAAATTCAAATACCTGTAATTTTGTGGAAAAAAAATTTCTTACTCAAATCGAAAAAACGTTTCACCTAATTTCCTCTAAAGATAGCATATTTCGACGCTGAGAGATTCTGGGACTTCAAGTGTAGAACCAGCTGTTTAATTTGCAATAGATTCGGTCTGCTAAGAATTGGAAAAATATTATTACCTACTATCCTTATTATAAGATAATAAGATATTTTTTTAAATCTTTTAATAAGCTTGATAAATTATATATATACCTATATATAATAGAAAATATTTAAATATCTAAAAATCTTTAACTATATTTAAATTATTCACCCAATTCTGTACGACACTCGCGTTAAAAAAACAAATCGCAAATATATCCGATACGTTCTCAATAACACGAACACCTGAACACGTAAATAAAAATAAAAGTTAACAATTATTTAACAATATGAATGACCATGTTAGATAAAATAAATATAATACTTATAACCTAAACTGAACATTGTAAAAAAGTTTGGAATTCGAAAATCAGGTAAAATGTGATGTAGAGAACAAATTAACAACTTATAATGTATTCGCTTAAGTTTCAAATGAAGCTTTTGATCAATATCTCTTCAAAAAAATAAACTAAAAGGTAGAATAATATTAATTTTCAATAAAAAAAATCCGAAAATTTTTTAATAATGCCGAATTTTGACTTCCACAATCTATAATTTCTCAAGTTTTTGACTCCACTCACCGATTTTGGTAGCTACAAGTCCTCAACAATGCTTTTTGTGAAGTAAATTAGAGTTCAGCAAAGAATAACTAATCATTTTTAAACCGAATATTATGTCGACGAAAACGCCCTTTAGTAGCTGCGAAATGTTTCTGTCGCGAAAAATAAACCAAAATATCATTAAAAAATCACTATACTACTGAATTTTTCATTTTTAATCAGAAATATGTCGGATTTTTCCTTTCGTATCCTAACACAATATTTGGGTAAAATGGGCAATACCCGATGTTAAATTCAATTTTTTCGAGAAAGAAATCCGGCACAGAACAGTTTTCGTCTTCAGAAAAAATGTTATTACAAATATTCAAGCTGACCAACCTCTCGCCATCAAATACGTTAGTAAATTCAAATCTGGATTTTTATTTTGTGTTTAACTAGAATCTATATACAATTTTGAACGGGCAGTGATAAAATAGAAAGAATATTCCCATACAATTTATAAATTTAATACAAATATCCATTTTTACTTGATAAAATAAACAGAAAAATGAAATTTAAACAAGTTCAAATTGAAAGTCACGTGACTGCACCGACCACGTGATCTAATAAATTTCATGATCATTTTGTTTTGAGGTTCTATTAATTTCATGGTTTAATTATGAAATTAATATTCAATTCATAGACTAAAAGCCTCTAAAATGCTTATTTTACAATTAGAAAGACTGGATAAACCCTGTAATTTAAATAAACCTAAATTGAAAATCAACGTTCAAAATTTTAGTTGGAAAGGTTGGCTACAATGAATTGCTAGTTATAACCTGTAATCGAAACCGTTATGTCATGCTCCAGGTTTTCGCTCTGAAAGGACATTTTAACATTGTGAGTCGTCAATTTTCGCCGAAATTTCGAATCAGGGTTATTGTGCTGTTTTGGAGATTGTCGAGTCTCGCGGGATCAACTTTGTTTCGCCATGCTAATGCTAACGGCTCGATTTCAGAGGCGGTTTAAAGAATATATCTCAAGTTTTTTGGGTGAAAAATTGGACGAAATTCGTATTTATTTTGAAAAATTTGGGAGTGTAATGATTTTTAATGATATTTGAGTATCTTTCACGACAGAAAGATTTCGAATTTGCGGGATGGCGTTTTCGTAGACAGAATATTCGTGTAGAAAATCGTCAGATGTCGATATTATTATTTTATGGAATCTCATTGATTGATAAAGGACTTGCTATTACTGGAATTTGGTGAGTGCAAACAAAATTTGATGAATAATAGATTATGCAAGAGTCAAATTTTGCCAATTTTAAAAAGTTAGGTTAGGTTAAAATATTATTGAAAAATATTTGCCATTTTTGGCGTTTTTTGTGCGAAATATATTTTATTCTACCTTTTAATTTATCCTTTCTGTCTTAATGAATAAAAGTTTCTTTTATTTGTGAGGACACCCTCAAAAGACTTTAAATTTGATGCAAAAACCGCTGAATAATTCTTAAATTTTTCAGACAACGGTATGAGGTTATTGAAGCAACCCCAAATGTAAAAAATTCGTACTATTTTGTTCAATATATAGTGTAATTATTTGTACATTTCTGGAACATTAATGCTTTCTGTTAACAATCTAGGTTTCAAAATATATCATTTATGATATTTTAGGTAATACTTATTATTTTTCATTTTTTTAGTTTGACAAATTTTGAACATAAAAATCGACTTTTAAAAAAACGGGCCTTATAGATTTTTTGGTTTTTGATCTCAAAGTGGAAATTTCCCGAATGAGCGTACGATTTTTTACGTTGAAAGGAAAATTAAAACTCATCGGAAAATAATATACTCATTAGTATTAAGTCATGTTGTGAACATTTTTGAGAGAAATGCACTTATTAATTCCCCATGTGCAATTGAACATTTCTGGATTGTTTGATTAACAAATTAATTTTTCGTAAACTATTTATGAAAAATTGATGGAAATTTTAGGTGACGGTGAAAAATGAATGCAATTCACGGTAACATTCTCAAAATCGTGTTTTGTATCATTGTTGTTCATTTATATCTTTTTCTAATAAACAAATACTAAACGCGTCACAGTGGTCTGGAATAGGAATTTACTGTTCATAATCGCCCACAGGTCGTATTTCTCAATAGATTCCAAAGTACATTTTTTAGAAATGTTCAGAATTAAATTTTTGAGAGAATCGTGGTTTGAAATTTCTAAATTTTTTGTCACAGAGCAAGAATATACAAACAAATAGAGTGACAAAATTGGCTATTTCAGCTTTGTGAATTTTTATCTTAAAAAAAAATACATAAAGAAACTCACTATCAGCTGAAATTATTGCATCTGCATTTATAGAACAAACATAATTTTAATAACATTGAACTAAATTATTATAAAGAATTTTTATAAACAAATTCTTACTGGTGTTTTTTTCTCATAGAAAAAATTATTTCATTCTAGTTGCTTAGATTTTTTGTAAGAGTCATAATTTATAACGAAAAATTAGCATAAGTTCATATTTACTGTATGAATCTTCTAAAATTTGATAAAGAATAAAATGTTTTCAGCAAGAGCTTTTTCCGTGAAGCTTATAGACTAGTTCTAAATAAACGTTATAAAATTGTAATTTAATTACTCGATTATCTATTTATTAATTATCACCAATATTAATAAATTGTAGGCCAGTCTCATAGTAAGAAATAGCTTTTTTTTATACGATCAAACAGCAGATTCCGAAATTTTCTAATAGTAATTGTTATTAACAATTACGAAAATTGTTATTTAGTGTCTTATATCCAGTTCTTAAATCACGGTTAGTTTATTGTTGAATAATGTATAAATCTTAATTTTTGTTTGAAAAAATGTTTGTGACAATCACGTACATAATTTTTCAAACAATTTCGTTGGTTCATCGCAAAAAAATATAATTTCAATAATAATTGAAGAAAAAATATTTTTTCTACGAGGAAACGGTTATTTGGGATATTTGTTTAAATACATTATTATTAACAATCTATATTATTTATGTTTCATGAAGTTTGAAGTATATAAATGCCTTTGAAGACAATTGTGAATCCTTTTGGTCAGAAAAATCAATTCATTTATGAGAAAAAATTATTCATTGAGAATTGTTTTATCAAAATGTTTATAAAGATAGTAAATGTTAAATTCTGCTAATTTTCCGTTATAAATTATGACTCTTATGAAAAATCTTAGCAACTATTGTGAAACAATTTTTTCTATGATAAAAAAAAGCTAGTAAGAATTTGTTTATAAAAATTATTTATAATGATTAAGTTAGATATTATTAAAATTATTTCTGTTCCATAAGTCTAGGTGCAATAATTTTAGCTGATAGTGAGTTTCTTTCTGTATTTTTTCTTGAGATAAAAATCCACAAAGCTGAAATTACTTTATTTTTTTATATATTATTGCTCTGTGACATAAATCGAAAAATCGAGAACCACAATTCTGTCAAAAATGTAATGCTGAGCATATCTAAAAAGAAACTTTAAAATCGGTTAATAAATACGAGCTGTGGGCGATTATGAACAGTAAATTCCTATTTCAGACCATTCATGAAATGCCTGCATTGAAAACTGTAATGAGCTAGAGAATTAATTTTGTTAAAGGGTTGTTTTTTGTTTGTTTCCAGGGGTGGGTTTTTCAACTTTTGTACACTTTTTAATTATATTACTTTTTCTATGGCCCCGTTCATGCTTTTTACGAGAGAATACGTTTTTTTACATGTGGGGTGGTAATGCCCTTTGAGGGTAGGTTTGGCTACCTATGTATAATGCGTCATTTCTTTATTTTTTCAGAGACTACGTCGTACATAATTTAAATAAAATTTGTTAAATTGAATTAAAAAAATGTAGAATTATACTTTCCAGTGGGTTGATGTTAACCCATAAATGTGGTTTAGGACTACTGTTTTGTATCCAATTTTTAAAAATTATTCATTACATTGGAAATTCATGAATATCTGAAAAGCGGCAAAAATTTGGAAAAATTTTTTTTTTTACATAAATTGTTTTTTTTCTAAGGGTTTATTTCACTTTTTGTGCAGTTTTTCATGCATATTACTTTTCTTAGTTGCTCTTTATAATTGTTGGGGGAAAAATTGTTTTCATACATGATTTGAAGAAATACGAATTTTAATGTTTGGGGGTGGTTTCACCCTTGTCAGAACGTACTTGCTGTTATCCAAAAAATTAAAGAAAAATTCAATTGTTTTTTCAATAAATGTGTTATACAATTCTTATTTTGTTTTTCTTTTACTTTTCCAGGTGCTCGTCGTCATTTTCGTGCAATTGTTTGATGGTGTCAGATATTTTTCATTCTCGTTTTTTGAACGCGAAGAAGAATATACACTAACTTTAAATTTAATTCGTTAGAGCTGATTAGATTTTTAAACAGCGCTTTTTTTATATAAAGTGGCTGAAGTTTATGTAAAATAAATATTTCATCTTATGATACTTACATTTTTTCTGTTGCTTTTATTAAATAAATTAATTTAATTTACTGACAATTTTATTTCGATTCTTGATAGATACGAATTTTTAATTAATATTTTCTTCAATTTAATTTCATAAAATATTGGGAATGTTAAAGTTATTGAAGTTGATACCCTATATTCTAACGGAATTTATGAGTTGATTGGATTTTTGATTAAACACGCTAGGAAAGTGATCGTGCATCCAACTTAACCCGAGATAGGTAATTTAAAAAAATCTTATGATAAAAATTTTATTTTGAAACTTCGAACGGTTTTTGTAAATTCTAACTGATTTTTTAATCTTTCTATATCTGACAGGAGGATCCAGAGAAAAAGGGCCCCCTGCATAGTTTTCCCTCTGGAAACTGGCCTGAAGAGGCAATGCTGCCATCGCTCCGACGAGAGAATCCGCAAACGTAAGTAAATTTTTGAGTCCCTCAATCCTGTCTCCAATCTTGTCGCAGGATAAAAGCAGGCGTCCCAAACTGCAATACATTTGACTGTGATGAAGTTTCGCAGTTCTGCACTACTGATGTCTCGAACACAAGCTCATTAGAACTGTCAAGCGAAGGTTATAAACCATGCAAAGAAATATTTATTTTTTTGTAACATCGGGGGGGGGGGGGGGGTATCAAAATTGGTAATGATTGGATATTATGTGAATCTGGAAATAAACCTGAATTTTAGTATTGGGTTTGGAATTACATTCCCGGTCATAATACAGCTTTTCCCACTTTCGTTCTCGGACGTTTTCGGGTTTAAAAATTTCCTGGTTCACAAAATTCTTAGGGTTTTCAGATTACTAGAGAAATCAACAGCGCTAAATATTAATTTGCAATTTTTATAAAATTGATCACGAGATTACACGAGAACGTCAGTGTCAGTATCAGTTTTGATACTTCCCCCGATTATTCCTTGATATTGCGCTAAATTGATATTAACTTTCCACATAATTTTTTTGCAGCTTTTACGAAATAAACTTTCTGTTCTCTGTGCCATAAATAAATAAACAATAATTGTTTTTCGTGACTTATAACCTTTTTGACAGCTTAAAAATTAATGCGCTTATGTAGCGACACATCAGTGAGATAGGATTTTTTTTGTATGTCATATTGTAGCGCTCTGGCCCTCAGTAATGCAAAAATGAACTATCTATACCCAAATTCGCCACGGTCAAATGATTGCAGTTTGGGGGACCTGGATGAAAGATCCGAACCGCTAATTCTTTAATTGTGAACAGTTTTTCTTAACTTCAATTTTGCTTAGAACATGATCAGGCTTTTCTTGGTCGTGCGATAAGGAAATTGCAGTTTGAAAATAAAAATTTTGGTTTCGTTTGGAGAACGATATATCTCGATTTATTTGATTTTATAACAACAAAAATCGCGAAGGGAAAATCTGCCTATCGAATGAAATCCGGCATATCGTTTTTTCGCGAATGTAATTAATTTTTTTCTCCGATGGCCAGAAACCCCAGGGGTTAATTTCTTATTATTTCAGATTTTCATCAGTCATGATTTTATTCATATTCTCATTCAAAATATTTTCATGTCTTCTCACGGAAATTAATTTTGTAGTTAAATTTTATTTCAAGTCCTTGCATTAATATTACAGTAAATTCATTTTTACAATTAAAAAGGAAAAGTTATAGCATCTTACCTTGATAGAAGAATATTACTAATCCAGATTAGGATGTTTTTTCTCAGCGTACACCGTTTCATTTAATCAATCAACTTGAAAATCTTAACATGTATGTGGTGTGTGAATTTATAGATTTTCACCTGGCTTGAATAATATTCTGAACATAAATGATTCTTATTTTGTAATATTTATTATCATTGATGTATATGGGGCAGAATACCTCAAGTTTTCTCACCTAAAATTAATTTTTTTGGATCGGGTTGAAACTTGGCTGAATTACAGTCCTAGTGGACCTAGGATAATTCCTAATTCGCCAAACCTGAATTTTTCACTTTTTCACGCGTTTCTTCACATTCACGTTAGTGAAAGTGTTGATGTGATTCCTACTTTTCATTTTCAAATATAGCTAGAAAGATAGGTCATTTATTCTGGTGTGAATAATTGCAATTAAATATCTTCGAATTTCCAAAAATATTTTTTCCTAGATTTTTGGTAAAACCGATATTTCGCCAATTGTTATTGTTGTTAATGTCGCGAAAAGTGCTTGAGTTAAAAATCAGGGCCGGTAATTTTATTTGCACTAATAAGGAACTCAAGCACAAATTGAATAGGTCGGGGGCAATTGTCCGAAAAAAGAAGAGACTACATGTCGAACAGCCTCAAAAATGAAGAGGGGAACTTCTATTAACAGCCATTCATTTTCGAATGAATGGTAGTTGATAGCTTGTTATTTATTTAGTCACTATGTTGATTTTTAATTTTTTGTTCATGACTTGCTCTTATTAAGGGACCTGTTTGAATTTTCCAAATGTTTTTTAGGTTTACTGTATTTTTTCATTTTTTAGAGAAATCCTTCTATAATGGTGAAAACTTTTTAATTGGCATTGCTTGTTCTTTGACTTCGAATTACTTTTCAGGTACAAAGTTTTGAAAAATTGTAAGTAAAATTGGTCTTGAATTTTATCTCAATTACTCAATTTTTGTTTACGAGTAACATTCTACTAAATTTTTCCAGGTCTTTATAAGATGCTGAATAAAGTAAAATTCAATTCCAAATAATCAAAAGAAAGTTCTAAATACTAAAATTTCAAATTTTGAATCCCAAATTTCAATTAAAACTGAGAAATACAAACTTTGAAAATTAATTTTTGATGCTTCCTTGTTTAGGGATTGATTTGATTTCTTCATATTCTTCAGGTGTTCGAATTTTTTATTTTGTTGAAGGTCTTCAGAAGTTTTGTACACTTTCGAATTTAAGCATATAATGTTTAACGATTCAGATTGTATGGCGTTTAAAATTAAAACATAAATAAACATTAGGCAAGCCTACGAAATTGGAAAATTAAAAAAAATATCACTTTTAAAATTACCACACGCAACAAAATTATCAATGAATCAAGGAAATATTATCGCGAATTGAATCACCTATATTATCATTCACTAAGTAACATCTGCATTCGTGATAATTATTTTCTTGATTCAATTTGACCTTTTTTCCGTGCAGTGTCTGAAATTAGAATATCTTTACAATATGAAACGTTCAAGTTTAATATTTTAAACAGTAGAAGTAAATAATTTCAAATGGAATGCGTAAAGAAAGTTTAATATTAAAGCTTCTGAAATTTAGCAATCTCGAGGTCCAATTCATTTCAAATCAGGCAGACAGTTCTTGCTCAAGTCCCAGAATCACTTGTCACTCAAATATGTTGCTTCTCAAAGGAAATAAGATGACAGGTGTCTTACAGACATGCCCAGAATTTTTGTTTGATAAAGTTACGAGTATTGGAATTGAAAAAATTTAAAACGCGTATAATAAATAAATGGTCAACACTTTCGTTAACAGTGTGATATTTTCAATCTACCCAAATAGCACGGAACGTTCGCGAAACATGTAAAATATCCGCCGCTTGGGAACGTTCCGAACATAAATTAACGTTATTGTTATTATTATCAATAAATATCGCGTAAACCGTAAGTGATAGATCAAACTCGATGTATGTGCGGTACTCAAAACTCAAAAATGACATCCATTCTTACCTATCTCTTACTGTTCACGAGATAATTGTTGTTAAAAATAACAATAATGGAAGGTTCCCCTCAGGTCCCAATGGAATGTTCCCAAGGGGCGCACATTTTACACGTTCCGGGAACGTTCCGTGCTATATAGGGTAATTTTTTTCTAGATTAGAACTAAAGTAAGGAGTATTATTCCATGATAGACTGCCCTGTGCCCGCGACTTGGAAAGAAAAAAGATTTTTTTGTCTGAAAACACGAACATTCATGTTCCTTGCCAAAACGGTACAAAACACGAAAAAAGTCAAAGAAACAAAATTGTTTCTCTAAGAAAGTTCTAGAAAAATATCTCTTGGTAATTTTTTTATCTCGCGTTATTTTCGATATTTTTGCGAAAATATGTATAAAAATCCTTTGAGATCGATTTTTTCTCAAGAATACAATTTTACGGTATGATGAAAAACAAGAAAGGACCTAATTTAACAGTTTAAATAACGTTTTGGTGAAAGAATAATGAAGTAAGTTAGAAAAAATGGAGAGTACCTATCGATTATTTCAAAAATTTCTACTTCAAAGGAAAAATTTTGACATGAAAGTCCTTGAAACTATTAAATTATGATTTCCTTTTAGTCTATGACGTAAAATTGTATTGCTTAGAAACAATCAATTTAAAAGGTTTTTGTAATATTTCCACGAAAATTAAAAAAAATGTTCTAGATGTTTTATTTTCTGGAGAAAAAATGTTATATCTCTGACTTTCTTCGTATCTTGTATCGTTTCGGCAAGGAACGAGATTGTTCGTTTTTCAGTTAGAAAAAAGTCTCTCTTCTCTCCAAGGCGCGGGCACAGGGCAGAACATTATGGAATATACTCTTTACATTAGGACGAATCTAGAAAAAAATCAAGAGAAAAAAAATGCTGGGGTTAAATTAACTTTGAATACTTTCAGAGAAAACACCGCCATTTTATCACTTTTAAACTTTTTTGAAATTTCTCAATATAGATTACGAATGAAGGCGAGAAACTCTAGCAGATTCAGAAAGAAAAAAGTAAATGCACATATTCGATTAGAAAATATTACATTTTTAACAAAAGTTTTGATTCAAATACTCATAATTTTATTTAAAAAAAAAATTTTTATTGTTTCGGCAAATCGGTTAGATACATGTCGTCTTATTTCTTTTGAAAAATAACATCTTGTGTGGCAAATGATTCTGTATCTTGAGCATTGTTTGCCTGACGACTTTGAAATGCATTCGGCCTCCAATATTAATTTAAGTGATCAAAAAATGAAACATTTGAAAATTTGCAATATTATAGTGAGAAATTACAATTCAAAGCTTAAAAAGTAAACAATTTCTAATTTCAGTTTTTAAAATAATGTTGTTTTTTTGTATACAAATGCTTTCTGTTTTTATGCAAATTTATTTAAAGAACATTCCAATTCATCCCATTAATCAAATCGGGGTTTCTGATCTCTGAGAATGATTTTGTTTTCATAAGAAACATAAAAGGCGTGACCCCCTATGAAAAGTCGAATCCCATTATCCGAGATTATTAGTTTCCGTCAGCGGAAGCTGTCATTGTCCCAAAAGCATTGTTGCGAACTCGCACGTGTGTCTGCTACTGCAATATGCTCCAAGTGAGTGGTACTCATTGCACGTGCCCTATGACATGGCAGAACCGAGTGAAAATGCGAATGTAGTCGCACTGGAGTCTCCCTAATGGAATTATAAATTTAATACCAGTCCGTAGAAGCACCTGAGTCCAGTGGCAAATGGTCTAAATCGCCATCGGGATAATTGTCATATGTAATCTGCACCAGTCTTTCCATGAACACTCGAAGCAATACAATCATCGTTTTAGAAAGTCAAGGCCATAAAGCTTTCTACGGAAAAATTGATTTATTGTGCCGGAAAATTTAAAAAGAAATCAAGTTCGAAATATTTTTAGTATAAAAGTACTATTTATGTCTGGAAAAATTTAAATATGACTACTACAACTTATATAGTGTAGTACGAAACTTCCTTTCATAATTAGAATTTATAGGTAATTAATTATCAAATCTGGATAACTAATTTTTTGTGTCAACTAATTTTCGTCAAGATAAAAATTTTTTTAATGTAATTTGTAAAAAAATATACTCTTTTTCGTCGATGGACTTTCATACATCAAGCATTAAAGTTTTTAATCTTTAGCTTTAAGTTTTTCAATTTGCGAGACACACGCAATTTGTTCTGTAACAAGATAAAATTTCGTTATTTCACATAATTGTGAAGAAAAATAACCGATTAAAAGTGAAAATAATTTTAAATTTTTTAATCGAAGCAATTTCAAATTAAATCATTATAGAAATTTATGAATTATTGTAAATTTTAGAACTTCAAAATTTGCCAAAATTAAATTTAAAACATTCGAAATGATTTCAATTTCAAGTTGAAGCCTTCGAAATTGAAGCAATAAGTGAATATAATTTGAAAAATGTTTAACTCTACAAGAACACTGAAAATTGTTCAATATTAAAAATGTTTAAATTGTAGTAGAATTAAATATTAACTTGTAAACATAATTGATTCAATAGATTTTTATTTTAAACATTCGAAACTAGAAATTCACGCACACTGAAAGTTTTTCAGAATTAACCATTTTAAATAGCAAGCCTTCACGAAAAGAGAATTTTAAACTGAAAATCTTTCCAGATTGAAGAAATAAACTGTCTTGAATACAAATTTTTTAAAGAGTATTTGTCTATTTATAAAAAATGAAAAATATACCACTAAATTTTTATAAAACGTGGTTAACTTCGTTAGAAAAACAGTAATATTTCTTGCAATGGAATTAACATAGCTAAGATTTTGTGTCTCCAGATTATATGAGTTTTAACCAATTCGTCAAGAAATGTCTTTTATGCTTTGTCGTTCCAGCCTTTTTTTAAATCAGAACTTTTTGCTCAAGAAATTCTATCTTGGCCCCAGCAGCGTCCAAGGTTTTAAACTTGTGAGAGATGCATACAAAATTTGCACTGTAAAAAAATAGAAAAATACAATTTCACTATTTTAGTTAGTTTTTGGATGAAAATCCGAAGAAAGGATATATTTATAAAACTTAATTTTTTAACTTACCTCTTTGGAGTTGCAGCTATCGCAAAATGTAAAAGTTCTTCATTTATTAAATTCTCAAACACAGACTGAAGTATGTAACTTGACAGGTTTGGCCACTCCTTGGTCATAATAAGATGCTGAAAACTCAATTCGCTGACTTGAAGCAACATTTTCCGCATTTCTGCTACATTCACTCTCCTCTTTAACAGATCACTATAAACTGGAAATTCCTTTTTGTATTCCTCAGATTTTAGGCTTAACATTATTGATGTATTCCGCGCTAATTTTCCTAATTCTCTTATATCCTTCGACAGAAAATCGTAAAAACAGACGAAGCTGTCTTCAGATATTTTCTTCTCATTCATTTTTCTAATCTCTTCTTTACACTCTGCAAAATAATCTCGTAATAAATCATTATCAACTGACGTTAAATCTTTTTCATAAACATGATGACCATTTGTTTCATTAATCGCTATCATTTCTGTGATTCGCTTCGCTGCTTCTAAATCCGAAGACTCCGGTGATATTCTATAATGACACATTAGATCGTAATATTTCAAGGCATTCTCAAGAGCAGAAAACCCATTGTTATCAACAAAACTAACATCCGCTTGATTCTTCAATAAACTCTTGATGATTTCACTGCAACCATTTTCAGCAGCGTAATGCAGTGGGCTTTTGTTCTTTTTATCCCTAATATTAACATGAATATCATTTTCTAGGCACATAAACAAATGTAACAAGTGTTTCAGTACGATCTGGGTTTCTAGACTGAAGCGGAACTCGTTTATTTCTGCAGTGCTGTCACTGGATAGCTGTAGCTCAATAATATTAAAATCTTCTTTGGCTACATACTTCAAATAAGAAAGGGCGCATTTTTGATCGCAATAGTCAAGTTTCCCAATTTTACCCATGAGAAGAAGTTGTACAACATCTAAATTTTTCTGCTCGCAAGCATCATGTAGCACTGTCAATCCACATTTGTCTCTATGATTAACGATTGGGGCAGCGTTTAAAAGAATACTAATTATCTGAAGACTTTCTTGCTTATATTCTTCCATGTATTCGGTGACAAATTCGCAAGCTCGATGAAGTGGCGTTCTGCCATGCCGATTTTTAATATTTATATCTGCTCCTCTGCTTATTAGAAACTTGATCAGTTCTACGCGTCTCCAGCTTATTGCTAGAATCAAAGGATTATCCTCAAAGTCTCGAGAGTTTATGGGGACCCCGCTGTCTAGGAGCAAACATAACATTTCCCAATTTTCTTGAATCATCGGCGAATACAGTGGAATGTCACCTAAACAACCTTCTGTGTAGTTAACACCCAAATCTATAAGCTTCTGAACAATCTTTGTCCTACCATGACGTACCGCTACACTAAACAAACTTTCATTTTCCACATTAAGAGCATTAAGCTCAAGAGATACGAGTTTGTTTAGAATCTGAATAGCAATTTCTGCGTCATAAATAATTAAGAACTGTAATACCGTTGGGAAGTTTGTTTCGGCAAGGTTGAAATCGGTGAATCTTATTAGCAGAAAATCGATAGTATTATTGCAGGTCTCATATTTTACGCTTTCTGAGTGAGCGTTCACATCAGCTCCGTGTTTTAAAAAAAGATTCACTTCATATAGTCTACCTGATAACAAAGCGAGTTGAAGTAAAGATGTGCCATTTATGTCGCACCAAGTCGCTTCAGCTCCATTCGCTAAAAGTAGTTCTATCAATTCTAAATTATTCGTTTTGAAAGCCACATAAAGTGAATTACAATGTTTACTATCGAGCTTATTGTTTACTTCGACTCCCTCATTTATAAGCTTTTGGACCTCATCTAAATCTTCCATTTCTATAGCATTAAGTAGGGACCAACTTCTCAGTGTATAGCACATCGATGCCATGCTGCCAATGTTCACTTTCTGCAAAAATAATAGAAAAAATGGTAATTTCATAAGAGTCATATTTTAAAGAAGACATATTACTTTTCTGCTTAACATATATTACAATAATGTTCGTAATTGATTATGGAAAAGTGGTATGATTACATTTAAATTATAACTTTAGCTATTATCATTTATTCATTAAGAAAATGAATTTGATTTTCAACTTTAACCTCATACGAGTATTAAGCAAAATTAAGGCGCACATTTATATACACCATTTTTATAACACATTACTGAAATTCCATACGGATACTTCACCTTCATTTTTATTTTAGAATTTCGCAATTATAGAAAGATTGGGTACAGTTCCGAAAAGTACTTACCTCAGATCGATTTGAAATTAGGTATACCCACGTATTTTGACTCGCTGATAGTGAAAATACTCACAAACTTGATTTTCAAGGTCAAGGCACCAAAAAACAGAGCTTTTTTTCACTATATTTCGATAAATATTGGTTTGAAATGAAAAAGTGTTAAATAAAAGTTGGCACCCCTATGATTATCCACAGAAATTATATAGCTCACATACCTTCCCCTTTCTAACGTCTCGTGGAGGGGGGGGGGCGCGGAAACGCGCCCACGTGACGCTTTCCAATTTATCGTGGGAGGGGGTGGCACCCCTATGACTGATCACAGAAATAATCTTGTCTCCTTTTTTTTCTCAAAAACTAATGGTTCTTTCGAAAAACTCTATATGACATAAAAGGTGTATTTCTAGAAGACCTACAACTTTTATTTAGAGTTTTTTTTTGTAAATTTTCAAAATTCAAATAAATAAACGGAAAAAAAACAAAAATTTTGTAGTTTTGGGGGGTTTTGACCTTGAAAATCAAATTAGCGGGTATTTTCACTATCATTTTCGTAATCAGCAAGTCAAAATCCATAGATATACAAAGTTCCAAATAAATCTGAGGTAAGTATATTTTGGAACTTTATCCGAAAGATTAGACAAGAATAAAATAATTTAATATAAGAACATGGGGAAATGTTGAATATTTAAGCAAATAATAATAATCTTCGAATGAATTAATTCATTAAATCACTGTGTCCACATTGAAGCTCCTATGTATATTTCAGGGTGCAAAAATTTGCCGGACTAGAAACTCTAAATACGGCAAAATTTGCCGGAGCTCAATACTCGACCTACAAAATATATTAGTAATTTTTAGATATGTATTAGAAGGTGAACACTTTATGTACCTACCTACCCACATGGGGAACGGCTACGATGTCAATTCCATTAAATCTTGTTTTATTTCGATGCGAAAAAATTCTATTTTATCTACTTGAGAATTACGTAAAATTTTAATTTTTTTAAAACTAAGAACAAGTTGTATTCGCTCAAAGTGTCTTACACGGGAATTTTTTTCAAAAAAATCAATAATATTGTGCGGGCTATCTCGTGAATGATATGAAATAAATGGGCGAGTTTTCATCCCTTACATCATCCCTCTTTTTATGAGGGATCTTTGTTTGCCCGCCCGTCCTCGACATGTGTCTGTTCTTTTAGCATTCGGAAACGCTCACGCCCCAGACGGAAGACGATCGCGTTTTTCGCGCGTTCACTTCAACCTACGCTGCCATGCTCATTTTTCGCTTAAAAAATCGGAAACTTCCCAAAAAACTTCTTTCGATCCTTATGAAGAACTTCTCCGCGGAAAGTTGTTTGAACTCGAAAATTCCCTCGATACTTTTTTCCACCGAAAGTGAAAAAGCATGGTATTAAATAGCTTTTGACAAACATCGACAGAGTATAATACGCTTGGGGGTTCAAATTTCAAGTTATTTTGTTGAAATGAAAAAAAGTTACGGCGAGTTTATTTTAAAAAACGCATTAAATTCCGCTAGTCGAAATTTGCTATGTATATTTTATTTTTCACAGAGTGAAAATCGCAAAACAAAAATCGCAAAACAAAAATTGTGCACAAAAATTGTGCTCTCCATTAAGCTCTATATGCTCATATTTTGTTCGAGTGGTGTTTTTTTTAAATTTGTGTTTCAGATAATTTTTCGCGTCATTTTATCTCGAATGGGAGGCAAAGAATACAAAGCCAAGCGTCCCTTCGGTTATTGCATCCGGGTCCTCAATTGCAATTCATATTTAAAACATTGTTGATGTCGAAATGTCCTTTCTCAAAAAATTCAATTCGATTATTTTGAAAATTTAAGAGATAATCCGATAATATTCTGCCATCTGTTTTTAATCTGATAATCTAAAAAAATGTAAAGGTAGCTCTGGGGAGTGAGGATTGAAAGCAAAACCATGCTTACTAAACTGGAACAAAAGAGTTCAATCCTTTTGTATTAAAAGTAAGGTTATGTTTTACTTTAATTAGTTTAAAACAAATATTGTAAGAATAAATGCACTAAAATGTACTTACAATTTATTAATTTTAGATCCAACGTCAATTTTCACGTGGTTTAACTGAACTGAATAAAAGATCATTCGTATAATAGAAAAGTCGAACAAAATTAAAATGATTTCTCTTTCAAGGCTTCGAAAAGCAAGAAATCTCAAACACGGTACCCGCATCAATAGGTGGCGCTCCTGATTCACTCAAAAATCCGAGCTCCAAGTGCGAAAGTATTTTTTGTATATATTTATGTTTTTAAAAGCTTCAATGCACTTAAAAAGTGTGAAGTTAAATTTAAAATCTGACAAAATTTGAGACATTTACATTTGAAAGTTGTTAAGTTTTAAAGTATGTTTCCGATTCAAAGTTTTCGATGTTGAACCCTTCATTTAAGAACTTTTTAATTATGAAAGACTCAGTTTAAAATTATTTATCTGATAGATGCCGTTATTTTAAAATACCGGCTAACATTGTTATGTTTAGCATTGAAACGCATTGAAACGTTTTAATGCGCTCTTATTCCGTTTTTGAAATCATCGATTAAATGCTATCAAATCCATAACAAGGGAATTAAATGGATTGAAAGGAAGCAAATAATAAATAGCATAAAAAGGCATTGAAATGATGAGAGTTCATAGAATGGCATCGAAATGTATCGGTCCAACAAAGCATACTGAATGCGGGATTTGGGATTCGTGTAAATTATTGTGAATACCAAACGCTGCAATTTGAAAAATACTAAAAATGAACACAAATATGCATTTTAAAAATTTTTATTGATAAAACACGTAAGAAAAAGATTCAATGAGGAACCGTTTTTTTAATTCTCCTACAGGTAGGACAATGGTAGGGTGCCGATTACAAGTTTAAATTTTGCGAACACTGATTCTCAATGCTGTTTCTTTTGAGGAAAAAAAAATTGGTCTGGATATCACTTTTTTTAGTTTACAATTTTTAAAAAGTAAAAATCTGGGGCTGAAAGATTCTTTTAGCTCTAGGAAGTATTTGTGATTTATCGAAAAGTGAGACCTAAATTTTAGAAAATAAAATAATTGATTTTAGGATTTAGCGGACTTGGAACACGAAAAGTAATAATTTCATAAAATTACTCGTCTGAAATGATTTTTAACATTTGCTTTTTAAAATGGTACATACAGGATTTCTTACACAACATGAAGAGGATGTCCTCCATACTGAATAAATTGAAAATATTACAAGGGTGACAGGACAAAACCTTGAATTTTTGAATCTCTAAAAATACACATTTTTGTAATCACAATTTTTACCAGAACAAAAATTAAGAGTCAGTATTCCTAAAATTCAAATTTCTAATACGAAGCCTAGACGACAGTGATTCTACAAAATAAAGACCTACATAATAGATTAAATACGTAACATCTGAAGAAAGTAACACTTTTAGATATTATTAATTTACAAACGTTTTTTTAAAGTATATTCTTCGAGTCCAAACCGCATAAACTTTGAACTGGACTTTAGGTCAACATAAAGAAAAAACTATTTTTTTGATTGAATATAAATTGAAATAAGACACATGAAGCATTTTCGAAGAATAAATCTTAGGAAACGATTGATTTCATTTCTTACCCGCTACTACGTGTATTTTGAAAGTATTATCCTAACTTTGTTTCTGCGCGCTAAAATATGACAAATGTTCTATTTCATGTATACGCTTCGTATAAAAAAATCCCCAGTAAATCATTCACCAAGAAAAATATTAGTTGATGAAAGAAGCCAACACTTAGAATAACTAGAAAAAGTACCAACTACTTTTTTTATTCTTCGTAAACAATTTACTAGACGTTTTTCAGTGGCAGCAAATTAATAAATACTGCAGTTTATAAATGGAATGTTATAGCATATGGATCACCTTAAATATTTTCTATCTGTATTATCACACGCCTAATGCGTAAATTTTTATTATAATAACTCACAGCCTTTGTATGGCTTTTCAAAAGTACTTATCAGTAAAATCACACGTCGATCGCTTTGTCTTCTCTTACAGAATAAACTACTCAATTTTCAAAACAAAATTTTAAAAAACAGGAGACATTGTACTGATTTTCTTAGTAATAATATCGCACGCCGGGAGCGCAAACTTCTGACAAAATAAATGATAACGATCATCTAACATTGCTTGTAGCATTTCACTACAATGTAAAAAATATGAATGCAAGAAACAAATATTTCAAAGTCCCCGTGATATATATACCACACGAAACATCAACTGAACATCACATGCCGCGCCTACAGTCATATGTTTAACCTTCTATATCAGAGAACTCGCCACTTGCAAGCTCTTGAAGCGATCCATTCAAGTTCGACAATGTCTTTTCATTATTCAAAAGTGGATCTTCAGCTTGTTCAGCATTTGAAGTCTCTTCAACATCAGCATGTTCAAAATCATAATCAGAAAATTCGCCGCTTTCAAGCTCTCGAAGCGACCCATTTAGGTTCGACAATGTCTCTTCGTTATTCAATAGTGGATCTTCAGAATTTTCAGCATGTGAACTCTCTAGACGAATTCCCTCAAGATCTACAATTTCTTCACTTTCTTTTTCACCTGTGTCACCTCCCTGGATATCTTCGTCAGTATCTTCGCCCGGTGCACTTGTCCTGTCCAAATCACCCAGCATTTTCTCTTTTTTATCACGTTTGTACGCTATGCATTTCGTTTGCTTCACTTGGGCAATTTTCTTGGACAGAAGCCTCTTGTACGACCCGTCTACTTCGATTTCCGCTTTTTGACGGTCAAAACCTTTTTCATGGATCAACCAGAAGGTGTAGATATCTGAAAGTATGAATGATGAATATATTAGTAATAGTTGACACAGGGTGACCGTTTTAATCACAGAAAAAAATTCCCGATCATTTCCCTGTTCGCAAACATTTTTTACGGTCGATGAAAGTGAAAAATTCGAACTCTAAAGCTAAAAATTTTCCCATTTGAAGGAATAAAAACTAAGCTGTAGATCATTTTAAGCAATTTTAAGCTAAAAATATTAAAAATTGAACGATTAAATTTTTGTTATATACTGAACACTTAAATCAGAAGTTAAATTATTTTTATTTGAAATAGTTCAAAAATCCTTAAAAAGCTTCAAAATTTGATTTCAAAATCTTGAAACATCTACATGTTGTTTCACATTTTTCAATTTTTCAATTATTTTTTGAGTTTTTCAGAACTTTTAAACATTTGTTAAAATGATTATAATTCTTCCTAAAATTTTTTAAAATCCTGCAAAATTAACAATATTTCCTTTAAATCCTACAGATTAATTTTTGCAAATTTTTTTAACCTTTTTAAATATTCTCTTAGAATTGATTTTTCAAAATAAAGTAATTTTCAATTGTCCTAGGAACCCTAAGAAAATGTTTTTCCTAATAAAATAAAATATAATAGGTGTTCAATATTTATTGTACAACAAAATTCAACAATTTCACTTGTAAATTACATTTTTGTAAACATAACAATTGAAATCATAACGTCTAAAGTTCAGTCTTTATGGTTTAGTTTTGGATATTTAATTTATAATTACTGATTTTAAACGAAAAGTAAAATATTTCTAAAAATTAAGCAATTGACATTTTTCTTAATTAAAAAATTTCAAATTTTGAAGTGCCAAATTTTAGGCTAAAACTATATTTAAGATTGAATAAAAGTCTTTAATTGTGAATATATTATTTTGAAGTTATTTAAAAATTTCAAACAGTTCAGAAAGTTTCAATCGGGCCTTTACATTTGTTTAACGACTAAGACTTTCCAATTGAAAACAGTTCAATCTTTAACGTTAAAATCTGGAAATTATTAAATTTTGTACTGGTTTCGAATCGTCTTGTGAAATCAATTATTATTTACTTGTTAATCCTTAATGCACAGTTCAATTTTAAAAATAATTAAAAATAATATTCATAGTTGATCAACTGAAAAGGTTTTTTATCAAAAATTCTCGATTTCAAACACTTCTAATTTTTAGTTTTTCAAATCTTTAAAACTGCATTTTAAAATTCTTTAAATGAAAAATGTACGCTTAAAAATTAAAATCTAAAATGGAAATTAACTAATTATTTGAAAAAAACGTTTGAAATCAAACTTGGACAGATTTAATAATTAATTATTAATAAATTGTTTGAAGAGTTGAATAACAACGGTACCTTTGATAGCTAACGCGATTTTTGGATCCAGCTTTTGACTTGGTTGTCTGCTCTGTTGATTCCTATTACTACCTTTGCCGGTGACTGAGATGTCACTCATTTTTTGGTAGCCACAAAGTGCGACAAGGATATTTTTTGGAAACGTCTGAATCCTTTTTTTCGGGACGGAACAGACAGCCAATGTGTAAGCCTCCATAGGTAGCCAAACATCTCGACCCAAGTGAATCTGTGTTGAATAGCGTAATTAGAGTAATTATTAAATACTAGTCATAGAAATAATGTACAAAAATTGATTATGGATTTAATACAAAAATTTGAAATAAAAAAAGTAAATTATTTGAACCTTATTAGTCTCCTTGTCCACGAAGCCTACAGGTGAAACCCAACCATCCTCTGTCGTACTCGTTATCTGCACGTGATCACGTGTCTCAGTACAATTTTTTATTCCGGTCTTCTGCCACTCCTCATTTAGACTTCGAAGAGTATTCACTTCATTTTCCTTCATCAAAAGATCTTGCTGCAGGGTCTCATACAAAACTTTCAAATCATTTAGTTCTCCCTGCAAATCAAGGAGTTGCTGCTTGGCCAATTTGTACAGTTCAGACACCTTTTTAAACTCTTTCTGGACATTTTCAAGATTATCTTTAAGCTCTTTTACTTCCAGGTTAGAGTATTGTGTGAGTTCAGTCCTCTTGTTTTCTACATTCTTCAATGGAGTGCGCTGAATAGGAACAGATTTGAAAAATGAATATATAAAAAATGGGCAAAAGTAATACAAATCCATAAAAATAAATTATTTTCTTACCCTTCCTGCACTTGTATCTTGTGATGCAGGCTGCTTTGATAGGAGATCTTTGGCAGAAACAATTTTGGCATTAGTTAATCGTTTCTTCAGTGCAGAACCGGCTGCTTCATGCCCATCAACCTATAAATACATGTATTAGATGAGCTAAATTAGTCAAATTCAAAGAGCAGTGGATTATCATCTTCTTTGAAGCTTTAGTCGATTACCTTACGCTTTGCTCCAAGAGGTAATTTTCGTATGAGCGGCGTTTCTTCGTCAGTAGTTTCATCGCATGACACCAGCATTCTTGCTGGAGGATACTTCGGTCTCTGCACTTCAATTAGACGATCAAGTTCTTGTTCGGTGTCTGGGTCAATTTGATACGAAATTAAAAAATTGTATTTTGGTGAATGATATTTTGAATATTTAAGAAGATTTTCTATTCAAAATTGGTGTACGTTTATCTTTGAACAAAATTTTAGGAAAAATTATATTTTTTAATATCAAGCAAAAAATTTAAATACCTTAAGAATTCTTCAAAGGTTTGAAAAGAATCAAAAAATTTTTAAGCTTCCTGAGAATAATTTGAACGATTTAACGGATTTATTTTGAAAGAACAATTTTTAAGATTTTTGAAGATTTAAACATTTTCAAATATTTCAGAAAATTTATAACGAAATACAGATTCTTCTAGATTTCGAAAAAAATTACAAGCGTTTTGATTCTGAGAAAAATTGTAATTGATTAAAAAGTTTTATTTCAAAAGTTTCTCAAAATTGTATGATTTCTGATCCGTTATTTAATAAAACATCACGTGCGTCCAAAACTACGACCCAAGACAGATTTATGTGTAAACATATTCGGTAAACGGTAACTGGAATTGAAATCTTACATAAACCGAAAAATAACTCACGTACATGTAGAAGCATAACAATTTATTTTCTCTTATATGTAATGCCGTGCAAAGCTTGCAGGCATCTATTTTCCAATAGGTTGAACAAGTAGCCTAGTTTTAATAATAATAAACTGACAATTTTCTTTCAATTATTGCGTGAATGGTGATAAAAGTACCCGTTTTACGGGCATAAATGAAAGGCAGTATGTGTTAATTTTATTAAAAGTTGTTTGAAAAAACATCAAATTTTAATGCTTCCAAAAATATCAATAAGTTCAAAAATAACAATTTTTTATAGATAGAGAGAGATATAGAGAGCGAGAGAGAGGAGAGAGAATAACTAAAGGGCTCCTTCAGTGTCTCTGACACACGACACAACGCGTGTTTCAGAGGCTTGCGTTCACTTTCGAGCCGTTTCACTCGACTCAGGCGCGAATCCCTATATCGAGGTCTGACACACGGCACAACGCGTGTTTCAGAGGCTTGCGTTACACTTTCGAGCCGTTTCACTCGACTCAGACGCGACTCCCTATATCGAGGTCTAAGATGCTTACACATCAAAAACAAATAATTTTCTTGAGAAAATTAGGAAAGATTGTTGAAAATTTAAAAACAAGTCAAAAAATAATCTAGACAAGCGGAACGTTTAAATTTTTCAGAATATAACCAAGTTTTAGGAAACTTCGAGTAATTTTGAATAATCGTAGTGGCTAGCCTGCCGGCGCCGGCAATGAACAGCCTTCCTGGCACCTACAAGGTTGCTCGAAGATATTTCAAAAAATCTTAACATTTGAAAAGATTTCACAAAATTTTTAAATATAGATGAGAAAATTTTTAATGATTTCAAAGTTTTATTTTTTAATATTAATTTTAGCAAGAATTTAAAAAAACATTGTTGTATCTTTAAAATCTTTTCAAGATTCTGAAAAACTTCGATATTTTTTTCGTAATCATCAGAAACCTACATTTCATTATAAATTTTCTCAACTCTTTACACATTCTAGAATATTTTTAAATGTCTTAAGAACACTTCAAATTCCGTAATATCTTTCGCTCAAGCTTTTTACTTAGTATTAAAAAATATGTTGCCCCTTAACAGAAAGAGGTAAAAAAAACTTGAGATTTCAAAAGTTTGCGCATATTTTAGGTTATCTTTCGGAATCTGAAGATGAAGAATTCAAAAAGCGAGTCTGGGAAACATTCTCTAAAATTTTTTGTAAATTACTTACCTGCTATATGCAGTATAACTCCTGTCTCTATTTTCGTATCGCCATTGTCTGATGAACATGCAATATTATACTTTCGATACGAAGAGTGACTTTTTGCGTCAAACTTTCTGATGCGCGATATATGGATCTTGAGTTTTTCATTTTTACGCGAAATCAACATTACGTATGCAAACATGTTTCACTATTATTGCACTAATTTGTTCGCACGTTGAAGTACATTGAAGTGACGTGATCGCGACAAATATCACATGCCCGCGCCGCCGTCTTTCTCTGGTGTTCTGCCTTTCCCTCCGTTTTTCTCACCGCAAGGGGCATTGCATGGCATTTAACTTCTTCGGACATTTAATGGCATTCGAATGCATTGATTGTATTTGATATATCCGGTCGGAAAAAGCATTAAATGGCATTCGACTTATTTTGTAATGCAACAGCATTGAACGGCATTGGTTCCATTCTATGCCTTCGATCGCTGAAGGCATTGCATGGCATTGAACTGATACGGTCATTTAAGTGCATTTAATGGCATTAAATCAACGGCATCATAAAGCAGCCACTTTAATGCCATAATTTTTTTGTGTGATTCAAAATGATTCGAACGAAAACTGTCTAATGCCATGAAGTGCATTCGGACAAAAACGGAATTTGTTTGGATTTATAGGCATTAAAGTGTACGATTTTTTCAATGCCATATAATCTACTTCAATGCTCTCCTTTTTACAGGGAGCACGGAACGTTCCCGGAATGTGCAAAATGTCCGCCACTTAGGAACGTTCCAAACAGAAATTACCGTTATTGTTATTATTATCAATAAATATCGTGTAAACCGTTTAGGAGATAATTGTTGTTAAAAATAACAATAACGGAAGGCTCCCCTCAGGTCCCAGTGGAACGTTGCCAAGTGGCGGATCATTTGAAATTCCAAAGTTAGGTTACTAATATTCCCAGAATTGAATAATAGTACGACTGTTCCCTAATATTGTTCACTATACTACTTCAATTTATCCTATTATAATTTGAAATACCTACTGAATTTTAAAGACTTTGCTTGCAAAAAAGCTTTCAAGCAGTTTTTGTTTAAATCTCGACAAATCGAAAAACCCTCTAAGTCAGAAAATTAATTTCAAGAAATGATACCTATGCTCTACTGCGATTCCACACTACATTTAAAAATCGATGATAAAATTTCTTTTCTATGAATAATAGAGAGCTCAATATTTTTTAAACAGTTAGGCGCATATTTAAAGAAATGAAGAAGTAAATTACAATTTATGTTATGAAGAAATCTTTAATAATTATAATATAACATTCTAAACTAAACCTTCGCATTATAAATCGTATCGAATAGTAAAGATCAATAATATTTGTCTTTCCAACCGAAATCTGTTTCACTTAGAAAATCGCTGGAATCGCTCGAAGAATTCAGGGCTTCGTGGCTTAAAAGAACACGTATAATTTCAAAATCACCCCGCTCGATAGCTAGTTCCAGCGGACTTTTCACTGAACAGTACTTTTTGTCGACTCCAACGTCCAACTCTATAAGTTTCTGAATAATTTTTGAACTGGCATAACGTACAGCGACATTAATTAAGGTTACATCATCACCATAGTCAAAATTCAGAGCATTAAGTTCGAAAGGAATGTCTCTGTTGAGAAGCTCCATGGCCAAATCCTCATCATGTAGAATCATAAATTGAAGAACCGTTGGAAAGTTCGTTTTATCCAGATTGAAGTCGTGCATCCTCTTTAATAGAAAATCGACAGTATTGGTGCTTATCTCAAATTTGACACTCTCTGGCCAATCTTCTTCAAAAGCTATATGTTCTAAAAGAAGTTTTACTCCTTCTATTTTTCCAGATAACAAAGCGCGTTGAAGCATAGATGTCCCAAAATAGTCGCGCCATTTCGCATTTGCCTTGTTCTTTAAAAGGAGCTTGATCATTTCTACATTGTAGGATAACAGTACAGCCACATATAGAGGGAAAAAACCTTCTTTGTCACACTCATTCACGTCAACTCCGACCTTTAAATGCTCCTCGACAACTTCTAGATCTTGTGAACCGATAGCATGAATTAGGGTCGTACTTGTCATATTAGGTTCTATTGTCACATTAGGACTACTTTTCATATTGGAAAATCTCCTTTTCATGCTGATAGGTAACTGTAAAAAGAGTTTGGAATATTAATAAGCATCAAGTTCACATATTTGAAGGGTGTCACGCCACAACCATGTAGCCACTTTTTTCAAGACACGATTTATTGACTGGAAAATTCTCTAAAATTCCACCTCACATTGTGGTGAAGAATAATTTGATTTTTTAATTGTTCGAAGGATTTTCATTTTTTTTTAAATTGTTTAAATATACGAGATATGAAAAAATTAATAGCACCATTCGATTCTTCTTTAAAAAATTACAGAAAATCAATGTATGAATGTATTATTCATAGTACGTCACCAATTTAGTCTATCAAAAAATGGTCAAATATATAGACTTCACGTAATTTTTTAGCTGAATCGAATGGAGCTAATAGTTCGTCCATACCTCGCATTTTAAACAATGTTAAAATATTTTTTATTGAAAAATCATATTTTAGTATTTGCGCTATTATTTTTCCAATAATTTTATGAGAAAATAGTTTGTTTTGTTATGTTTTGAAAAATTGAAAAAATTGCCATTTTTAATTTCAAGCTTTCTATTTGTATCGTAACATAGTTCTGGTGTTTCGCTGATATATGTTATGTTAGAGTTTTAAAAACAATGTAAAAACAGAATTTTCATGGTAGTTCAATGTTTATGACGGAGGACGATTTTTAACGATATTTTACTCGAAAAGTACTAACTTTTTTCGACTTTCTTTTCTCTAGATCTATAGAGCTCTATCAATTCTCAAATGCGCTTTCTAATTTTTTGTTGTAAAGAATTTGAATTATGTTAACTTTTTTTGCTCTCCTGAAAATTTATTTTCTTTCCACATACATGGGTGACAACCTTCATCTGTAATCACTGAGATTTCATTGATTTAAATAGCTAAAAATGGATCACTTTATAAATCACTTTAGATTGTAACTGTTAAACAGTGAACTATCGATGATTTAGAATTAAATTTTCACTGAAGTTAATTAGTAAAACTTAAATTTTACTGATTAAATCTCTCTATAAAAATTTGTACTAATTTGATTGAGTGATCCATTTTTCACTGATTAAAATTTATAGAGTTGACAGCGCACACGAACACAATTTTAATATTAACAAAAGAAAGTTTTTTTTAATAAACAAATTCTATCTTTCATATCGACGCCTCCATTCCATACCACTTCACGTCGCATTTGGTCGCTTATACACAGGACCTGAAGTGTTACACATATCAAACGCGACGTGGAGCGGTATGGAATGAAGGCGTCGATATATGGGTAAGAAAAATGTTTTGTTTAATTCAGACACACATTTTTTTTTGAGTGTGTTCTTTTTAACAATTTTCACCAGGAAAAACATTATTTAAAAGAACACGTTTATCCATGTATTCATCTAATTGCAATGAATTCATAAAAAAGTAAAGATTTTGAAAGTCATTGTTGGCTTTTCTTTGGAAATGTCTTTTTGTGAAAACAGCATTATCGGGATATATACCCATTTCTAAAAAAACTCCAGAATTTTTACAAAATATTTTTAATAAAAGAATGAAAAGTAATATAATATTTTGGAGATAATATGTTAGAAAAAATATGTAAATTAGAATAATGTTATCTCTGAGGTCATTACATGAAAACTAATATTCGAAGTGTTGTGTTGATAAAATCGCAAAGGTTCCTAAATTAGATAATTGATCAAATGAAACAACCGTGAACCTTAATAAAAGTGAGGTTAGCGTTTCATTGGATTTAGATTTCAACAGTAACTACTATATGTAAGAACACATTTTCGAAAATTTTACTTACCATAATTATTGGACTGAATATTGATTTAAAAAGCAAAAAAATGGCGTTAAATAAATGAAATATTTGGAAAATACGACTGGAACAGCCTGAAAGATCCATAATATTACTCTTCCAAGGCTTTCAGCATTCCTAAAGACTGCAAAAGACGCCCAGCAGTTTTTACACTGAAGTAAGCTCAAAACAAAGATACCTAATATCGACTGTCGGTAATATTGACTTTGCTACAACTTTACAGTGGGTTACAATTTACGTAACAGTTTGGTTACTTTTAAGCTGGATGCAACCTATAATGCAAGCTAGTTTTATCAAAAATATTCAATACATTTCAGTCATATACACAAGAATTCCAATATAAGGCCAATCTCGGGATTTGCCTCGCAGTGGCCTTGGCACTAAATTAGTCGTTAAATGAATGGTGCGGGGTGGCCTTGCATTGTTGACGAGAGAAATATATGCTTTATCAAAAAATATACGTAACTTTGTATGTAACCAATTATGCGCACTAACCGGAAACGACAAAATTGTGGGACTTTTTAAATTTAAAATAGGCACATTTAAAATTTGAAGTACTTTTAATGATTCAAGCCATTTGAAGATATACAATCTTTGAACAGTTGGTAACATGGCTTATTTTAAATATAGTAAATTGAATTTCTTGTTTCACTTTGTGAACATATTATTCTCATAGTTAAAATCTTACCACGAAGGTAAAACTAACTTTACATAAAAAATATAGTCTTATTCGCAGTATTTTCTTAGTTCGTTTAGTTTGAAAACATAAACTTCATAATTATTTAAACGATTTGTCAAGAAAAATAACGTCCTATCCTCGTCGATTGTCTATTTAATCACTTTGGTTTTCTAAAAATTAAATTCGGGAATTAGATGCGTCCCAATTTTCCAATCCTTGACGAGTACACATGAATGTTGCGCTGTAACAAGATATTTTATTACAGTTTTTAAAACACAATCAAGAACAAAAATGTTCAGTCTATAATAATTTCTAAAACAAACGTTATATGTCTGAATTTTTTTCCTTACTACTAAAAACTCTGGAAACCTTAATTAATTACTTTCGAGATTGAAAATAAGCGCAATGTAACACTTTTTGCTTTAATAATACAGGGACATGAAAATCAAAGATTCTAAAGATTTTTCAACATCTTTTTTTTCTCAACGTCGCAAAAATGATCCTAAAAATTTTGGTTCACAGTTAATGGTGTCTATAGTGAAATGTTAATAAAGTTACAAAATGCTTCGATCTTCATGCAAAATTATTTGTCATAAATACCTTTCTGGAATTGCAGCATCTATAAAATGTAGAAGATCTTGATCTCCAAGGTAGTCTAACATATCTTCAATAACACTAATTGGGAGTTTCGGCAACTTCTTCTTTATCATCAGATGCTGGAATGTTATTTCGCTTACTTGGATTAACATTTTCCGCAATTCAGCCAAATGCACTGTTCTTTCTAAAAGGTATTCATAAATTGGAAAAGCATTCTTGTATTCCCCAGATTTCATGCGCAGCATCACTGATGGATTCTTAGCTATTTTTGCAAACTTTTTTATGTCATTCGAGAGGAAATCATAATAGCAGATGTAACTTTCATCCGTTATATTTTTCTTCATTTTCGTAATCTCCGTTTTGCACTCTGCATAATAATTGCTTAGCAAATCACCGTTTATCAAATTTAAGTCTTCTTTGGATACATATTGTTCCTTAGCTTCTTTAATCGCTATCTTTTCCACGATTCGCTTTGCTGGTTCTAAATCGAAATATTCATGTCTACCATAATAATAATGTAACGCCACATGAAGGGCTGAACGGTCATAATATTGATCAGAAAAATCCACATCAGCTTGATACTTCAACAAATTTTTTATGATTTCACTGCAGCCATTTTTAGCAGCGAAGTATAGCGGAGTTCTTCCCACTGAATCTCTGATATTTACATTAATGTCATTTTCCAAAAGTAAAAATAGTTGACGAAGATGTGCGAGTAAGAATCTTGTTTCCATAAAGTAAACAGAATTTCTGTCTTGATTTTTTTCTATTGGTATATCACTGGAGAGTTTCAATTCGGTGATATCCCAAACATCTTTGGATTGAGAATGAAAAAATGAGCATCTTTCATCGCAGTGAGGCTCAATGTTAATTTCTCTCCTCAGTAGAAGCTGCACGATCTGCAATTTTTTTCGCTCGCAAGCTTTGTGTAGTGCTGTACTTCCACAAAGGTCTTGCATATTAATGTTTGCACCTGAATTTGTAAGAATTTGAATTATTTTATAATAATTCTGCTCAATTTCATTACTATTACAAATAATATATTCATCATCATACTTAAATTCAAATACATCAATATATTCAAATATTTCAGTTTGCTTTCTGTAGATAGGATAACATGCCCAATCAAGTGACGATCTACCCTCGAAATCAGTTTCATTTGGATTTGCTCCTCGCTCTAATAAAAGTTCGACCATCTCAAAATTCCCATTTATTACTGCTTCAATCAAGGGAACATTAAAAACACCAGTAACGTTTGGAGAAGCTCCATGGTCTAAAAAAAGTCGTACTATTTCCAAATCGTTATGGATTACTGCTTCTAACAGTGGATTTGTGCTGTTTGGGTCTGATACAGTTATGTCAGCACCCATTTCCACCATCTTCTGAACAACTTTTCTTCTGCGGAATTCCAGTGCTGTATTGAGCAAAGTTTGCCCCGTGGGATTAACAATATTCAGATCAATAGCAGTAAGTTTTTCCAGAATCTTCAGGGCCATCTCTTCGTTATGGTAAATCGCAAACTGGAATGCCGTGGGGAAATTCGTTTCAGCAATGTTGAAGTTGGGAGCTCTCTCTATCAGAATATCGATCATATTTTTCGATTCAAATGCGTTAATTTCTGGATTAGATTTTGTATCGGCCCCGTTTCTTAAAAGAAGTTTTACCACATCGAATTTATCTAATAAAAGAGCGTTTTGCAGTAGAGATATGCCTCTTTGGTCGCAGCATGTCACATCAGCACCATTTTCTATAAGGAGTTTCATTATGCTTATATCGTTTCCGTGGAAAGCCGTGAAAAGTGGAAAATAACCACCGATACTTTTGTTCACGTCAACTCCCATGCTTATCTGGCGTTTCACAACTTCTATCTTCTTCATCAGTATAGCATAATTTAGAGAGCTGCTGCTTTTCGTTTCCATGATAACAATGTTCCGTTTCTGTAAGAATAATTTTAAGGGTCAGTAAGAAAATTGTAAAATAAATCATCTTTCGCGAGCTCTGAGGAAATATTCCTACTGTATCAAAACTTCCATATGGATTGCATATTAGGGTGGGCCGAAAAATCTGATTTTTGAAACTAGAAACGGCGTATTGTGCAAAAGTTGCCTTTAGCAGGATAACCATTAACCAGGAATTAGCCTCGAATTATGAGCACCGGGAAATAGACGGGGGTTTTTTAGATTTCTTTTTTACTTTTACAATAAATATCGTCTCGCTCATCGAAAAAAAATGTGTTTGAAATAGTCCTCAGTTTTACCAACCATCTCCGTTAAAATAGCCAAGATCATTTTATATTCAATATTATATACTTGATGTTTCATTCAAAAATGAATGTTCCTTTAATCTATGCTGTACATGTATATTAATTGTGTTGATGGATTGTTAAAATAGTAAAGATCCTTTTATACTTATAAACAAAAAATGACTTAACTTACTTTTCAGATATATAACATAGTAATTACATAGGCAACCTTTTTATATAAATAATTAATAACAGTTGACATAATAAAGTTATAATTTAGGGGTACTCTAAATGTTTCGCAAATAAATTGAAACCCCATTTTTCGAGAAAAACTGATTTCAAGTTGGAGATTACTATAAGCTCACATGTTATGTATGTTGTCTTAAAATATAAAATTTACCCACTTCCGGTCATTTCGGGGATATAAAAGTATGATCCTACCAAACAGAGCAGAACATCAGAATTTATATTCTGGAATAACATCAGTTGCTTCTTTGTGCAGAATTTTCACTGCAGTTTATTAAATCAAACACTTCGCCCTCTTCCCCCTATTCCCCTATCTATTTTCCACTTCCTAAAAAGAAATACTCTTTTTACTCTACTGTTTTCAAGAAAATTCCTCTTCTCGTTTTTTCGCTTAAATAAGAACTGAATTGATAGAACCCAATAAGAAACTCCAACTGTTTTTGGTTGAAAGTTAAGTCTTGTTAATTGAAATGTCTACTATTATATTTTTGGTTTAGAATTCAACTCTTTTGTTTGAAAATTCCAATTATTGGTTAAAAATTTATTTATTTTGTTGAAAACTATTTTGTGATTGAAAATCCATCCTTTTTAGTTGAAAGATTTTTTTTTATTTGAAAAGTCTACTATTATATTTTTGGTTCAGAATCAATCATTTTTGGTTAAAAACTGATTAACTGCTTTGTTAAAAATTCGTCTTTTTGGATAGAAAAAACGTCCTTTCATATTTAAAATTAATTTTTAGTAGAAAAGTCAACTTTTTTGGTAGAAAATTAATCTTTTATGGTTATGAGTTAATTCTTTTCAATTGAAAAGTATCCTATCATGTTTTTGGTCTGGAATTCATCTTTTTTGGTTAAAAATTTTTCTATTTAGATACAATTTTATTTATTTTGTTGAAAATTCAACTATTTTCTTTCAAAGTCGTCTTTTTAGCTAGAAAACACAACTATTTCGTATTGAAATGGTAATACATTTCGACTTGAAATCTTAAAAATATGGTATCCAAATTAACGTTATTTAAATAATTTATTTCTCTATTATTCTCCCGTTTTCGTCAGAGTATCTTGGAGTTCTAAAATATTAAATTATTTTCAAAATTTTTGTATTGAAGAAATTATGGGTCCTTGCATATGACTTTAGGCAAACATTATTTTAAACCCCCCGCCCCCCTTTTTAACAAAATAAGAACTTACTTTATTTAAAATATGCCCCATCGGAAGTTACAACTTTCTCCCACCTTTCAGGCAGCAAGTGAATTAAAGTATGTTCTTATTTTGTTACAAAAAGCGAGTTTTTGAAATAATTTTTGCCTAAAGTCATATGCAAGGACCCAATAGTATTGCATAATAATGATTATAATCACTTAAAATTCAACGAGGAAGAATGTACATTTTCTCCAGGAAATAGTCTGTTTTTTTAACTTCCAGTGGCACCCTGCTCTGGGGAAGAAACATAAGGAAGTTAATTGTTAATATAAAATTATAAATCGAAAAAAGTTAATTTGGTTAATTGCACATGATTTTGAAAAAAATTGAAAATGGCCAGCTTCAGTTTCTTCAGCTTGAACCAAAGAAACATGCAATTATTTAGATATCACAAAAACCAATTTTTTTGTCATATCAAAATCAAGATTTCTGCCGTTTTTCAGTGATTCTCACGCCATGAAGGCCGTAAAACAATTTTTTTTAGTATGATAACAGAATAATGGCTGGTTTCTTTGATTAAAGTTGAAGAAATTTCAGGCACTACACTTTTAATTTTTTCAAAAACAATGTACTCTACTTACCAAAAATTTACCATAATTTTTTTTGGCCATCGAAAATCGTTTTAAAAATTGGTCGAACATTGAAACTTTCATCTCGAAGCGCGAGGGTCAAATTAACCAATTTCAACATTTGTTTTGATCTGAATTTTTCTTCCGCAAAGCCAACTTTTCCGCACTACGCTATTGTTAGTTTAGAAAAATCAAGTTTTTCCGTTCACCCTATTGTCTACGTTGACTACGTGTACCGTGGGAGTCCAGTTAAATAAATATTTTTATGGTAATGTCAAACTTCTTAGAAATTAATATAAAAAATTTAACTTCCAGAATCAAAAACCAAATTTGGAAAAATGCACACGCAGATAATTACATTCAAAATGAAGATAGATGAGAGAAAAAGAAGGCGACCTTCAAACAGAACAAAAAAATATTTACCAAATTTTTTGTGTTTCTCCAACACCCTTATCAAGGCAATACAAATTAAATATTATAAAAAAAAACTATTAATATTATCAAACGTTATATAACAAAGCCACACAAAAAAAATATTTTTTCGGGCCTGAAGGTCAGACCATGTTGACTATATGTTTGTTGGGTCGCTGAATCCGAATCCGAGCTAAAAAAACCGGCACGTCAGGGTTCTGACATAACCTCATAAAACCTCATAAAATTTTATTTTTCCAAGTCCGGGGATCAGACCATGTTTATTATATCTTTTTGGGGTCGCTGAATCCGAATCTGAGGTCCAAAAAACCCCAGCAAGTCAGGGTTTTGACACAACCTCAAAAAACCTCATAAAATTTCATTTTCTCAAGTCCGGGGGTCAGACCATGTTTACTATATGTTTTTGGGGTGATCCGAATCCGTGGTCCGAATCCTCTGAATCTCAAATTTGGAAGGAAATTCCATTCAGGCCAAGAAACATCCTTTTGATACAAGAGGACATTTCTCTGAGTGGCAAACACACGTAAGTCGGATGAATAAATTTCACGAGTTTCTTTGAAAATCAAAACCCGGACGTGCTGGAGTTTTCTAGATCACGGATTCGGATCCAGCGACCGCAAAAACATATAATAAACATGGTCTTACACTCGGACTTGAAAAAATAAAATTTTAGGAGGTTTTATGATGTTATGTCAGAACCCTGACGTGCTGGGATTTTTTGGACCTTGGATTCGGATTCAGCGACCCAAAAAACATATAGTCAACATGGTCTGACCTCCAGTCCCGGAAAGCGATTTTTTTTTGTGTGGCTGTGTAATTATCAACAATTGAGCATTGCATGCTTGATTTAAAGAATTTAAAACACGTTTAAAATGATTCATTAACATTTTTTCTGAACATCCTGAAAATTTGAGAGAAGAAATCATATGGTATCTTAAATATGATTATTAAATACTATTATATTATTTATATAATATAAATATGATTAAATTATTGAACGTCTAAAATCAGGGTTGTGGCTAAAAACCTAGGGCAGGGAATTAGCTAAAAGCTTAGATATTAGACTTTGTTTTGTAATTCGTGTAGAGTTTAAAATTAATATATATTAAAATTGATTGCATATTATTCAGCACATTCTTCTCATATCTCCGTTTTATTACATTCACGTCACTACAGATTCTTAAAAGTTCATATATTTTTGACAAATGATAATACGAAATCGGTAATTTCTCTCCATTACTGTTTATTTTCCACTTTGCATCCTCTCCTTCGTCCACCTTATGATCGATTTCTCCCTGTCTACTTTTTCGAAATTTCCTGTAATTTTCTTTCAAATTCATTGCAGTTAAGAAAAATTCTTCGAGATTTTGATACCGCGTTGACGTAGCAATTGAACATGTACCTACTTACTGACCGAATGTATTTTCGTTTAATCGTTCGAGGATTCTATCTTCACATCCAATATTCCGTGTAAACAAGGTCTTTTTAATTCAAAATAAAGTTCCTATAGAAAGACTCAAAGTCAAAAGGACAGGCCTTGGAACAAAGTACTTTTAAGAAGAAAAGATCATTGATTATAAAAATAATTAGAGATATTATAAAAATTGTTTATTCCACAAATTTTTTTATAAACTCTAGACTCCTAAAAAATAATCACCTAAATCCCTACGACATATTATATACTCTAAGAAAGAATTCATTCTCAGCGTGGACAAAGATTTTGAACATTATAAATTCTTTGTTTAATATTATTATAGATCAAAGTTTTATTGTTAATTTTCCGTCTGTGATCGCAGACCGGATCAGAAAAAATGTTTGGACATGTATGACCGTAATTTTCTGCAAAACTTAATTTTTGAAAATCTCTGACTTTTCCCAGACTTTTAATAATAAATTTAAAAGCGAATCTTGTAACATTTATTGTATAGATTCTTTTATAAATAGAATAAAACTAAAGTAAATCAGAATGTTTCAATGTTAAATTTATTCTTTGTAACAGTTATTTAAAGCGCTCCTCACAGAAATTCCCTAACTTTTGCATGTTTTTTTCCAAAGACCCAGACATTTCCCTGATTTCCCCTGACCAGCGGCCACATTGAACATCTAACTCTAACATGAGAGGAAGGATTTTGTTTTAGGATTCTAATGCGGGGTCAAGAAAATCTCAATCCAATTTCCAAATATCGATCAATTAATATATTTATTATAATATTAATTATTAGGGCGTATCGAAAAAAATACTTCCTCATTCAGCGTTCTAATAGGGACGAAAATTTTCTTTTGGGAGTCAAAAAATTCCCCTAAAGTTTCATCAGAAAAGAACGATTTATTCCGTCTTGCCATCGTAGATAGTCAAAAAGCACTAAAAACGATACACTTCTTCTTATTTGAAGAACAACATTTTTTTATGAGATCTAAGTTAGCAGAAAAAGTATTTCGGAACAAGTGGATTTATACCTGTATGGCAATAACGTCATTGAAATATTTGTATCCTGCCTAAACGAGCTTGAAATATAAAAAGAAATTTAATTTTTAAAATTTGAAATGGGTAAGAATATTTCAATGGCATTATTGCTATACCAGTATAAATTCACTTGCTCTGAACTTTTTTTTCCTGTAACTTAGATCTCATAAAAAATTATTTGGTCTTTAAATAAGAAGTTGGTTGTTTTTAGTACTTTTGGACTATATCTACGATGCGAAGACAATAGAGTGTTTTAAATGAAACTTTACGGGAGTGTTTTCGACTTCCAAAATAAAGTTTTTATTTCTAGTAGAAATACGAATGAAGAATTTTATTTTTGTTGGCATGTCCTATTAATTATACTTCGGAGATACAGCCATACTTTATTTTCTTCATTTTTGATGATGACAAATACAGAAAAATATAATTTTTAAGTCACTCGATGTCAATACTTAGATGCATACTTCTATAATCGATTTTTATAAAAATATAAGTCTCATCACTTATTTATAGTTCTACTAAAAAACTCGAAGTCAACAACCATTTTGGAAAGAATTTCATCACATACGTCGATTTCGGTGTTATTCATTTTATTATTTATCAAGTCGTAATAGTTATATACAATCATATATATTTTTTATTTCTGTTCAAAAAATGATTTTATTAAGATTATGATAAAAAACGCAATTGAGTAGAACATAATTGTTTTCGACGTCGATTTCTACGTTTTTGACGTCCCTTCCAGTGTCTTTTTTTATTATTCAACAAATCTTAATAATATGTGACGTTCCGCAAGGAAAATGCACACTTTGTCGGTATGGAGTTGCGTAAGTAGAATGTCACGAGATAGAGTATAGATCGAAGTATGATTTCCCATCGAAAACCCAAAATGGATACTTTTGCCATTTGTTCACAAAAACGCAAATATCTCATAAACTACGCCCGACAAAGTGGGCCCCTTCCTTGCAGAATATATTATATACAATAAGTTCCTATTTACAAAATTATGCCATCAGGATTATGGTAAAAAGGTAATTGAATAGAACATAATTAATATTTAAATTAAAAAAAAGGTCTTTTTCAGAAAATAAATAGTTTTAAATAAAAACAACTGACATTGAATGAAAAAAAATAGATTACTTAAAAAAAGATGTTGTTTACAACAGGGAATGATTTCGAATTTTTTCGCCGGTGATATTTTGTCATTATCTTGCAAATTCATTCTCTACCGCAAATATCTCCTAAACTACGAACAACAAAGTCCAATTGGAAATGGTTCACACGGCCCTGACTGTTTACATTTGGATTCCCTGGTCAAGTTCAGTGCGCCGCATGCCCTAAACCGTTCTTCATTCCAGGTTTCAGTGTCTATTTACAAAATTATGCTACCAAGAATATGGTAAAAAAAGATAACCAAAAAGAACAAAAATTGCGATTTAATTAAAAAAATATTAAATAGTTATTGATGAGGAGAAGTAACATCAAAGGAAAAAAAATTACGTCAGAAATGATGTCGTTTATGACAGGGAATGATTTCGAAGTTTCGTTCACATAAAATATCAATTATTTAAACGATTAAAAAAGAAATAAAACTTCATCGTCGCCGGTGATATTTTGTAATTATCTTTCAAATTCATTGTCTACCGCAAATATCTCCTAAATTACGAACAACAAAGTCCAATTGGAAATGGTTCACACGGCCCTGACTGTTCACATTTGGATTCCCTGGTCAAGTTCAGTGCACCGCATGCCCTAAACCGTTCTTCATTCCAGGTTCCAGTGTCTATTTACAAAATTATGCTACCAAGAATATGGTAAAAAAAGATAACTAAAACGAACAAAAATTGCGATTTAATTAAAAAAATATGTTGTTTTTTTCGAAAATAAATAGTTATTGATGAGGACAAGTAACATCAGAGGAAAAAAAATTACGTCAGAAACGATGTCGTTAATGACAGGGAATGATTTCGAAGTTTCGTTCTCATGAAATAATAATTATTTAAACGGCTGAACAAGCAATAGAACTTTTTAGCCGATGGTATTCTGTCATTCCCGTACTCCAGGAAATTAAATGCTGGAAATGGACGTTGGTTCCCATTTGTGAGAGGTACACACGAAAGTTGCACTGTAACAAAATGGAACAATTTAGATTCAGTATTGTGCACTAGGTTACATTGATTTCTTTCTTTTGGTTAAAAACATAATTTACAGTAACTTTAATACTTTTATCTGTATTAGTTACACTTTCTTTAATTAAATGGCACATCTGGTGGACTAAATACGATCTAGCCTTAAGTTAAACTAAGAAGCGTACAATTATTCTTTCTGTAACTTATGAATGCATCAATCTAACCAGTTATACTTATAGTTAAAAAAAAGTAAAAAGTACATTAATTTATCTAAAATTATTACGTACCGGTTTGGAGTTACAGCTACTGCAAAATTTAACAGGTCAATATTCTTAGCGTAGTTCAACATTTCTTGAATACAAAAAACCGGCAGTTTTGGCAATCTATTTTGAATTATTATTTGCTGGAAACTCAATTCACCGACTTGTAGTAAAAGTTTCCTTACTTCTGCCACAAATATTCTCGTTTCTAACAGGTTACCATAAAGCGGAAACTCCTTTTTGTACGTCTCAGATTTTAGGCTTAACATCATTGATGTATTCTTCGCTAATTTTCCTAATGTCCTGATATCCTGCGACAGAAAATCGTAAAAACAGACCAAGCTCCCTTCCCACACTATTTTCTTCTCCTTCAGTTTTCTAATCTCTTCCTTACAGTTTGCATAATAATCTCGCAGCGGATCACTATTAACTAACTCTAAATCTGGTTTATAAACATCTTGTCCATTGGCTTCCTGAATCGCTATCATTTCTGTGATTCGCTTCGCTGCTCCTAAATATATAGGTACAGGATTTTTATTATAATATTCTAGGGCATTCCGAAGAGCAGAACAACCACTATCATCAACAGAACTCACATTAGCTCGATACGTCAACAAACATCTGATTATTTGAGTAGAACCGCTTTCAGCAGCATAGTGTAGCGCAGTTCTGTTCATTTTGTCTCTGATATTAACATCAATGTCATTTTCTACAGCTGAGAAAAACTCGCGAAGGTGTCTGAATAAATTTTTCATTTCTACATTGTAGTGTAATGTATTTTTTTCTTCTACAACATTTTTGTTGGGAAGTTGCAGTTGAATAATGTTACACACTTCCTTGTCTTGACGATGCCAAAAGTCGCAATTTTTATTGCAATAACTATCAATGTCAATTGTCTTCTCGAAAAGAAATCGAACACTTTGCACATCTCCATTTTTACAAATTCTATGCAGCACTGTTTTACCGTCCACGTCTTGTTGATGAACGTTTGCACCATATTTAAAAAGAAGGTTCATTATTTTAGTATATGATTCTTTAATCTCTACATGGGCAGGATCATTAATATTTCTACGTACATCTCCACGTCTACGTTTTTCGCCAAACTTTCGAATTTTATAGAAAATCCAATCAAGTGGAGTGTTTCCCTTGAGATCTTCAACATTGGCATTTGCGCCTCTTTCCAATAACAGTTGCACAATGCGTACTTGGCCGAAAGAAATGGCTGAAATCAATGGAATTTTCCCATAAGCTACAAAGTTTGGGAAAGCTCCGCGGTCTAAAAGAAGACGCACCATATCTAAATTTGCTTTTCTGACAGCTTGATACAGTATGGTACCCTCTGCATTTGTTGCATTAATATCAGCACCCAACCGAATAAGTTTCCAAACAATTTTCAGACTGTTAGAATCAACCGCTTTCTTGAGTACATTGTCACCGTCAGGATTACGAGCGTTGGGATCGAAAGGGAAGCCTTTACGAAAGCAAAGCTTTACAGCCATATCTATGTTAAACAACATCGCAAACTGAAGTGCAGTGGGAAAATTCGTTTTAGCAATGTTGAAGTCGGGTGCTCTCTTTAGCAGAAAATCGGTTAGATTGTTGCACGATTCAAATGTAACACTTTCCGGCTGAGCATTTATATCGGCTCCGTTTCTTAAAAGAAGTTTCACTGCACGTCCTCTACCTGACAACAAAGCAAGCTGCAATAAAGATGTACCATCTGCATCGCACCAAGTCGCTTCAGCTCCGCTTTGTAAAAGGAGTTCCATTATTGGTATATCATTCAATCGGAATGCCGTATAAAGTGGATAATTGCCTTTGTCATCGCACTTATTTACATCGATTCCCTTGCTTATATGCTGTTTGACAACTTCTATTTGGTTCGCTATTATGGCATTAATTAGGGACCCGCTGTCAGTCCCTAAACTCGAAAATTGTAATCCCATGGTGCGAAGATTCGTTTGCTGTAAAATTTAAAGAAAAAAACTTATAAGTGAGTACTGCAACTGCGAAAAAACTTAAATTTATACTATGAAGAATAGGAAGCAACCCGGCGCGACGCAACGTCTGGGTTTCCAGATGGACAAATATTGGTATATTGTGGTTTTACTTGATGTTAAGACACGTCTCACCTATACAATCTTCATTTATGCAAATAATATGAACATTTTCAAGATGGTTAAGTGCATAAAAGACTGCACCTGTTTACAAAATGAACTAAACGCTTTCCATAAATGGTGTCAAGGACAACAAAATAATTAATTTGAATATAAACTTCAAGATACTATAAATACACGTGTAAACTCTACCGCACACTCAAATAAAAGTTCTGATAAGTTCATACTTAACCAGAAATTTGTATAGTCTTATCCAGAATTCTGGTTTAAACAATCAGCATTTCTGCTTAAAACACCAGGTAGGCACTACATTCTTCTAAACAATTCCCGCTATTTTCCGGCTTTTTCTGATTTAAAAACATTTCAGGTCATAACTTTCAACGCTGGAAAGTAGGTTAACTGCAGTATACAAAACTACAGTATATAAACTACAAATGATAGCATTCAAAGTGAAACTCTACTGAATTCGAAGAAATTGAAATAAAAATATTTATTTTTAATAACATAAAAAAAGAGAGACAATTTTGCCAGTTACATATTTTTTTCTAATAAGCCAAATATACTAATGATTGTAAACATTCTTTTCTCGTTTAAACCATTTTATGCAATTTATTGCACAAAATTACTTTGTTGGAGATTATGTTTCTAATGACCTTTTTTTTAAATTGTTAAATAGAGATATTAAGCATTAGGCAGAAAATCCGTTCTGAAAAATTTGGTTCTTAGTTAACTCCAAAAAAACATTTTGCAAAATTCCGCAATTTTAAATTCAAATTCTCAAGTATTTACATATGAGAATTGAAGATTTGGACGTCTAATTTAAATACATAATATGTTTACTTTGAAGAGCTTCAAAATTAGACACTACTTCAAAATAATTTTTTTTTTCAATTCAATTCAATTCAATTCGATTCAATTTAATATACCAAAAATGGTATATTGTAATCACTGTGATGTAATAAATAAATATATATTCGTAGCCTAAAAAATTACATCATTATAGGATTAGGCATTCAAAACTATATCATTCAAAATAAAATTTTTTATAAAGCGCAGGGCCATCTATAAAATTATATATTTCCCTCGACCTTAAATATCAAAAATCCTTTGAAATACATATAAAATCTAGCATTTGTAACTTTTTTCTATTTATTTTCCACAAAGTTTAGATTCATTTTTCAAGGAGCATTATAAACAGAAATTTAAGATATTCAAAATCAAGATGCATTCAAATAATTATAATCATAATAAAACAAATAAATAATTTTCGAAATTAAGCAAAAGACCACTAATTTTTCATTTTTTTCTCAACGATCATGCTTTGCAATATAAATCGGGAAATTTTAAAATCGGATTCCCCTTTTTTTAAGAGAATTATAAAGATTTACAAAAAATGTTCATGCGATAACTCTTCGGAAAAAATGGTTTTCGAGCAAAATATCTCAAATGTTTTTTTTTTTTTTTTTAAATTGTGAATCCGATATGGAGTTTCCCAAATTTCTCTGTTACCAGAATTTAGGGCTCAACTCGACGTGTCCGAGTAAAAAGGATCCATCTCGGAGAAACCAAATGAAAGGTGCTAACCCATAGAGACCGAATGAAAAGATACTACAGTCGAGGGCGCTGATGTCCACAATACAATTTATATGGGACTTTGAAGCTGGAAAAGTCCGCCAAAGTCCCCTGATTATTATGAATATCAAGGTTATTTTTTCGAAATCTGGTGCAACATTTTTTTAACCATTTCTTTGAAACAATTACATAATTTTTTATGATAAACATTTTCTAAAATTATTTTCGGAAAGTTCATGAAAAAACAAAACTTTTATGTTTCAACAAATTTTGCATGCAACAACCCGTTTTCAAGTTAGAGCGTTATAAACAATTAAATTTGCACTAAAATTGACCTATTTGCGGTTGCATATCTCGGCAACTATTTGACCGAACATTTTCGAAAAAAATGTAAATAATTTTTCAGGACACTTGCTTCATGAGAAAAAAGAAAATTCCATGACGAAGCTAACACTTTTGTTGATGTGTAAGTGTTAAAAATGGTATTTTTTAACAACTACGTGTGCAATTTTTTAACCTCCTTATAAAAGACTTTGTATACATTGTACAAGGTCGATGCTATAACTTTTGCAAAAATCTTGGGGAAATTACCTTGATTACAAATACTTTTATTACTTTGCAAAAAGCTCAATCGTGTTTTTATTACTAACAATTTTTATTAAAAAAATACGGATATCTGATATAGTTTTTGTGTTTAAACGTGTTTTAAAAATTAGATATGAAACAAAAACTTCGTCTCTTATAGATTTTCTTTTAATTCAAATGATTTGTTATCTATGTCCTTAGAAACAATTCATTGCAAAATTATCTTTAGTATTTCCCAGCTGCCATTTTACAGTTAAGATTTTCGATTTTTACATTCTCATCATAATGAGAAGGTATTGGTTTTATGTGAAAAATGACTTTCACGGATTCCATCAAATGTCGACGTTTTGAGACCCCCTGAGTCAGAAAAAATAGTTTTTACGTCGGTGTCTGTCTGTCGTTGTCGTCGTTGTCCGATTGGATTGCCCCTTGGCACACTTCACAAGAGTGTGCCAAGAAAGGACGAGTTCGTCAGCCAGCTATTTTGGACAAAATTTTGAAAAGTTAGAGCATTTTTGACATTTTTGTGACCATTTTTTTTCGAAATTTGACATTTCTATTTACGGCTCTTCATAGCACATGGAAATTCGAACAATTTATCCTTATGACTTTTTTCGATAAAAGTAAAATTGTCAGAGCTATAGGATTTTCAAAATCCAAAAAAACAAACGAAAGGTTATACAAGGGTATCATAACGACTTTTTGAATTTTCTTGAAAAATTGAAGCCCGATAAGTGGGCACATTCTCATCAAAACTTTGCTTATTTATTTTCTTTTTCATCTCGCGTGTGTTTTTTCAAAATATCTCATTGTTTTCATGTTCTCAATACTATTTCTAACCATTAAAACAATAAAATAACTATCATTAATGCTCACGGTACTTGAAAATTTGTATTTTTACATTCTCATCCAGAGAAGGTATTAGATTTGTGTAAGATTTGACCCCCCACCCCCCGGTTTTTGTCAAATGTCCATTTTTCAATAATCATTTTAAAATTTATCATATACATGTTCAAAAAACGACTTAGATACTTTTTTTCTATCCTTTGCAGGTAGTTGTAAAACATCATTCAAATTGTATGATTTTTTAGAAAGATAAGGAAATATACACTTCAGTAATGGAATTTCCTTCTTCATTTGATATCAAATACAAATTTAGTCATTTTTATCTGAAGAACATAGAACATCACATACAGTCGTTGCGAAGCGCGACGAACAAATCTCGTGCCGCAAGCGCGCTCAAACTTTTGCGTTTCTATTATACGATGAACAGAAACAAGCGTGGAACGCGAGGTTTACATGATTCTGAAAGCAAATATCGAGCGCGAAGCGCGAGTGTCTTGATGAGAATGTGTTTCTTAAGGTCGATAGAACTGCTACCACTCTGAAAACATCGTTCTCTTATTAATAACAATAGTTATTAACCAAAATTGTTTCGTAATATTTTTCATGTTTTTGCTTTCACGCAAGAATAATCTTTTTCGGTAACACCTCACATCATCAGTACTAAAATTTGAATTGATTACCGCTCAATGAAACTTTCTCTTTGTAAATTGTTATTAACAAAAGAAGATAATTTCCAAGTGGTGACAGAGAGAAAGATTGTCAGGAAGCTACCAGATAAATAACTAAAAAAAAAACGAAAATCTTAACTGTAAAATTGCAGCTGGTACAGACTAAAGATTATTTTGCAGTCAATTGTTTATAAGTCCGTAATTGAATTGGTTGAATTAACAGCAAATTTAAGAGAGATAAAAGTTTATCTTTCTGCCTGATTCAAGCAACGCGAATAAAAAGATCAAATTCGGTAAATCTAGGATTTTGTTGATAACAATTGTTATTAACAAAAGAACAATTTTTTCGGAGTGTAACAGAGAGAGAGATTATGAGGAAGCTACCAGATAAATAACTAAAAAAATTGAAAATCTTAACTGTAAAATTGCAGCTGGGACAGACCAAAGATTATTTTGCAATTAATTATTTATAAGGCCATAGTGAATACATGATTTGAATTAAAAAGAAATCTATGAAAGAAAAAGTTTTTGATTTATATATAATTTTTAAAACACGTTTAAAAACAAAAGCTATACCAGATAACAGTATATAACGAAGATTTTTTACAAAAGTTATAGCATCGACCTTGTACAGTGTACACAAAGTCTTTTATTAATAAGTTCAAAAAATTACAAACGTAGTAGTTAAAAAAGGACCATTTTTAAAACTTACATATTAACCAAAGTTTTAGTTTCGTCGGAGAATTTCTTTTTTCCTCGTGGAGGAAGTGTCGTGACAAAAGGATTTACCCAAGGCGAAAAAATTATGTATAGTTTATACATAGTCATGTGAAGTTTTATATATAATATTCATTTGTTTTATACATTTTTTATATAGAACAAATAAATATTATATGTATATAATACTTCACACTATATATATATAAACTATATACACGGAAAAAAAGTTAATTAAACTTTCTTGAAGTATTACAAGAGTCGGGGATGAGAGCGAACCTTGAACAAATTTTCTATATTCTGTATAACTTTCAGGATTTAATATAGAACTAACCTACAATAACTCTACAAGAATTCTGTAAACTTTATGTTGAACTCCGATTTGAAAAAGTTTAATAAAATATATAGAGAAATTCATGAAAGAATGCTGAAAACTTTCGTAAACAATTCGTAAAACAATTGAGGTATTGAAAGTTTGTAATCACATAATTATAAGGCTTAAATACCTCAATTCAGTCAAATGTATAGAAAAATTCTTCAAAAAATGTTGAAAAATCTCATAGAAATTCGATTCGAAGTATTGAGTGTTTGTGAACTACTTCAATCTAAGATCTATAGACTTCAGTTCTTTAAAATGTAGCTGCGCAGTCACTACTGTGCGCAGGCAGCGACTTTTCCGCATCGCTCCCGCGTGAAAAAAAAGAATTCAAGTCTTAGAGAACATTAGCACGCGTTGGAAATTAAAATATTAAGTTTGCCAATAACCGACACATCTCTAAATGGTAAATCCACTACCCGGGTGCACCGGAACGTGCACCAGGTCGTTCAAGACGTCATCTACGAGAACTTTTTTAGAATCTAAATTGTATCAACAGCCAAAATAACTACCAATGGTGAGTCGACGATCAGGATGCATCGGAAAGTGCACCAGGTCGTTTGGCACGTATTCTACGAGAACTGCTTTAAAATTCAAATTGTGTCAACATCCAAAATAATTAAGTGTTGAGTCGACGATCCAGGTGCACCGAGTCGCGCACCAGGTAGTTCAGCACGTATTCTACGAGAACTTTTTAGAAATTCGAATTGTTTCAACCACCAAATTAAGTACCGTCGACTCACCATTGGTAGTTATTTTGGTAGATAAACCTCAAGATTTCTAAAGAAATCATCAAGTCAAGCTCCCTTCGATCGTTTTTTTTATATTAAGAAAATATGAGAGAAAACAAAGTTTTCATATTTTTGTTTCGGTCTTACGATCCATTTAGAAAAAATTGTAAAAACTAAATCGATTTAAAATTCCTTTTTATTGACGTTTTGGCCCCATCTGTGGGCCTTCATCGATACAAACATCTTAAAGAATAATCAGCGTCAATCATAAATAAACGTCGAAGCGAATGACAACATTTTAAAATTTTGTGAAGTCAGATATCATCCTGAAGTTTTAAAAATCATTATGAAGTTTGTAAAAAAAGTATTGGGAAACTATAAAGTCCGAGGAACTTTCACAATATGTTAAAAAAGGTTCATATTTTGTAATTAAAATGCTGTGAAACAGCTAACAAACTGAGGTTTTTTCACAAACTTCATAGTGATTTTTAAAACTTCAGAATGATCTGACTTTACAAAATTTTAAAATGTTGTCATTCGCTTCGACGTATATTTATGATTGAGTTCGATTATTCTCTAAGATGTTTCTTTCTGATGAAGGCCCACAGATGAGGCCGAAACGTCAATAAAAAGGAATTTTGACTCGATTTCTTTTTTAAATTTTTTCTAAATGTATCGTAAGACCGAAATAAAAATATGAAAACTTTGTTTTCTCTCATATTTTCTTAATGGTAGTCAGTTTGGCTATTGACACAATTTAGATTCTAAAAAAGTTCTCGTAGATGACGTCTCGAACGACCTGGTGCACGTTCCGGTGCACCCGGGTAGTGGATTTGCCATTTAGAGATGTGCCGGTTATTGGAAAACTTAAGATTTTAATTTTCAACGTTAAAAATTGAAATAGATTCAACTTTTCCCATGTCATATCTTATTTAATCGATTCAAAAAATATAGAATTGGGAATTCAACTTTTAAAATTATTTGCAATGCAAGCCTTTAATTTCATATAACTTATATAAACTTATTCTATATAGCTATATAACATCTTATTAATCTTGAAACTACTAGAATTTATAACCAAAAAAGAATTTGCGATTAAAAATTTGTTCGAAATTTAAAGTTTCCAAAATTTAAAAAATGTTAAAGATCCCGAAATTTGTAATTACCTAAATTTTAAACTAAATTTTCGAAATATGATATTCTTGAAATTACTGACATTATAAATATAAAACTCCAGAAATTTCAAATTTCCGAAATCATTAACCTAGAATTTTCAAATCACAAAAATTTGTCAAACAGCCCTTCACAGCTGTAGCTTATATTTTAGATTTTTTTTTTTATACTACAAGTTATGTTAGCTGCGAGGTTATCTCAGGAGCTCCGAATGCGTAGGTAGGGGGTTCGAGCCCACAGTGAATAATAATTTTAATAGCGTGCGATTATTTGTGTAGTGATTGTTTGTGTAATAGTAAATAATTATGTACTTAAATATGTGAACAAATATTAAAGCATAATGATAATAATAATAATAATGAAAAAGATTTTTTTTAGGCCAAAAATTCGGCCATGATTTTATAGAACTGTTCTCTATAGTTTCGAGACTTCTCCGATGTAGACTGTATATTAGCTGGTCTTTTAGATTTTCTAGAACTATTCTACGTTTTTCGCATTTTAGACAACTCTGTATTAAATTTTGTAGAATAGTTCGATGCAATGTAAAACCAAGAAGATGTTAACTTTTAATAAACTACCCGTCGTATCCTCTACTATAGGACTAGTTCTATAAAATTTAATGAAATTTTTTTTCCGTTTACATATAGTTTTTCGGCCTAAGATGTTTTTTTCGAAAAATTTCGGTCCAATAGTTGCCGAGATATGCAACCGCAAATATGTCAATTTTAGTGCAAATTCAATTGTTTATAACGGTCTAACTTGAAAACGGGTTGTTGCATGGAAAAATGGTTGAAACATGAAAATTTTGTTTTTCCATGAACTTTCCGAAAATAATTTTAGAAAATTTTTATTATAAAAGATAATTTAATTGTTTTAAAACATTGTTGCACCAGATTTCGGAAAAATAACCTTGATATTCATAATCAGGGGACTTTTGCGGACTTTTCAAGACAAAGATATTGCGTCGCACTTTTAGTACATACAGAAGTGTTACTGGCTACCGGATTACCACAAGTTCTGGACACGTAGACTTCACCTAAAATTTTATATTTTTATCTTTATTAAAAAAAGGGCTGATTCTGTCAGCACTACATAAAGCTAGCAGACCGTTAAAGAACCGCCCAAGATATTATTTATTTTTTTAAAGAAAATAATATTTCTGGCAGCCTAAGAGTGTCAGGAAATTTTTCGACATTTTTTTTAAATTGCGGGTTCAGATAAAATTTCTAATTTTCTCATAGTTATCTATAAATGGCTACCACCTCTTCGGAATTTACATTTTCATGCCGAACGTAACTTCTTTGGCTTACAGATAGTTACTTTCTTAGAGAAAACAATATTTATGACGTCCTAAGAACAACAGGGAATTTTTTAGAAAATTGTAAAGTTCAGGGCCACGTGAAACTTTGAATTTTCCAACGGTGGTGTATAAATGGCTACAGATTTTTAGAAAATTATTTTTACCTTTAAAAGTTTGAAACTAGTTAAAAATGTACAGAAAATTATGTTTTTCGTATTCGGGCATATTCTACTAAGAAGAATAAGCTACAAAAAAAAAGCGTAAGTCTATAGCATATACAGAATTTAAATGTAACAAATTGTTTAAAATATAGAACTCCGAGACCTAATCCCACGAACGTCAATACATATTTTCAATATCTTTCTAATTGAAAAACTTCTAAAATTACTAAATATCGATTAAAATTACAGATTTCTTATTTTTAAATAATCAATTATTATTTTAAAATAAGAAAGATGTAAACTGATTATTAATTAATTTCCTGTTTTATTTGAAATAATATTTTTTTAGCTGACATTAAAATATATTCTTAATATCTGAGTGCTTTTGACTGATAAAAATACATCAGAAAAATATTCTAAAGTGTATAGGGAAACAAAAACAGAAGGGCAGCAGATTTTTCAACTTCAACTATGAATTGTTCAAAATATTTTTAATTTCAAAATAAAATAATTGAATATAATCGATTTTTAATTGCTTTCAAAGCAATTAGAATTCCACAAAATTCGATCTGTAAAATATGTACATATTTTTTACTTAATTAATTATGGTTTTATTAAAAAGCTATAAATATTGGTATTCAACTTCTTAAAACGTCAAATAATATGGAAAACATTAGAAGATTAAAAAAGTTGAGATGCCGATTTCTGGTATGAAAATAAAATTTACTTGAAAGTTTAAAAAACTAGAAAGTTGTGCGAGCAATTCCAACGCATACCTTTGTCAATAATTTGGCATACGAGAGTTTTGAGAATTTTATCTTAAAAAATCTGAAGGGTTGTTGACAACAAATTGACCATTTTTAAGTCTCAATCATTTGTCACTTTTATTTTTTGTGTGCCTGTGTAATCAACGTATTTTCTACATTTAAACATCACGGGACCCTGTTTCTGACGATTTTTTGGTATTTCTTAATGAAATAATTAGTCATTGATAATTATCGATTAGTTATTGAATGTCAATTATTGTTCTTTAGTGTAAATTGAATTGCTAAGCAAGTTCCAATAATAACATTTTTGCTTGTTTGCAAAATAATATTTCTATTCTGAAAGTCTTGCCCCTTAAATTTCAAAGTCTTATCCCTCAAACTTTTATTTAAATTAAAAAAAAATTACCACCACTTTTTTTGTTAAAATTTTTTCTAGATCACGCTCGAATCGCTTTTAAAAAATTGATATATTTAAAATTATAACTTTCAGGTACAGAATTGAGAAAAAATTGCTTTTTCCAAGCAATATACCGATTTCATGGACAGCATTTATTGTGAAAAAGAGGCATTTTGTTGATGTTTCGCTAAAAGCACGTTCTTCGAAAGTATATATACAGAAAAAAAGTTTATTTTTGTTTTGCGGCTTTCATTTTTATAGTTACCTTTTTTATCTTCCACCCTATTTATTGATAGTATTGAAGTAACCTTTGTACTCCGAATCTCCCAATTTAAAAAATGTTAAACCTTGGATCCAATCAGCTTTTTGCATACAAAAAAGTTTTATTGTACCAGAACATTTTTTCTTTTCGTTTACAATTTTTAGTTTTGCATATGCCACAACTTTAATGTCTTGCACAAGTTTAAAAAAAGATATTTTAAAACAAATAGGGGTTGATTATTTTTCTGAAATATATATATATATATATATATATATATATTTATAGGGTAAGACTATATTATGAAAAATTGGTATTTCTTAAATGGGCGCCCCATTTATAATGCAAAAGTGTTTCCTTTGTGGAAGACCCTAATTTTGTTTGCAATCGTTTAATATCTTCTGCCTCCCTTTTTTTATGTAGGGGAGACTGGGGCAAGACGAGGCACGTGTTGGGGCGAGATGAGATACTTACGAGACATTTATTAGTTTTTGTTAATAGACTATTATTTTTCGTGTTTTTTTTTTACACACCGAAGAATATTTAAAGCATTCTGAGAATACCGTTTGTATACCGGATAACTTTTGAAAGACTACTCGGATTGGATTGTGTTTCGGCACAAAATAAAAAAATTCTATGTACGGTTATTCGCCTTAATCGGAAATTCAAACAATTTATCCTCACGACTTTTTTCGTTACAAAGAAAATTATCATTTTCAAAGTGTAATAAACAAAAGAAACTGAACATTATAAGCCAAACAACGCACGATATGAAAAAAACTCAAGAGAAGAAAAACGTTCCTTTTGAAAGTCCTAGAAGATTATGAAAACAACATTTTGAAAAATCGAAAATTCAAATTTTGATCGTACAAAAAAGAATGGAAAATTAAAATTTTCATTTTGCGGTAAACTATGCAAGACACGAAAAAAGACAAACCAAGAAAAATTGTGCACCCAAACGAGATCTACAAATTTGTTAGTGATCACTTTTTTTATGGAACACGTAGTTTTTGTTTTATTCGTAAGAACATTAAAAATGAAAAAATTAAAGGTTCTAGCCGGAAAAGATAGTCAAATCTGCCTTGTGGGGAACCTCAATAACTAAATACAACCTCATATTCGGCATGTATAGAAACCCCTTTTCCTAGATTTTCAGACCCCCAGATCCCCATGGGGCAAGATGGGACACCTTATTTGAGTGCTGGCGAGTTTTTTTGCAATATCTCGATCAATTTTTGAGCTAGGAAAAACAACAAAAAAAATCAAATTGTAGGGTTTTTTAAGCCCTATAAACCTATGAAGCCGAACAAAAATTTGACGCGAAATTCAAATTTTTACAGCCGTTTGAAAAATTAAAAACATTTTATATCGAAAACAAAGACCGACTCCTCGCTAAACAAAAAATATGTTATGTATTTTTGGCTTGAAAATTCCTGTGATTTTTTTCAGATTTTTAAAAGTGGTGGAACGACCTCAAGAAAAATAAAAAACACTAAAAACCGCGTTTTTCGCATCTAGCTCTTTCTACATAATTCCTACGATGAAACCAACTACGCCATCGTATTCTACGCAAAAAAATAGATCGAAAACGTGTATTAATTTTTTAAAAATAATTTTTGGCAGCCCTTCAAAAATTCAGCAAATAAAAACGATCGGTCCGGCTCACAATATTGAAAATTATTGTCATTTCATAAACATTATTTTCAAAAAAGCAATACACCTTTTCGATGTCTTTTTTGCGTAGAGTACAAAGGCGCAATCGCTTTTATCGTAGGATCTATTTAGAAGGAGCTAGAGACGAAAAACGGTGTTTTAGAGTGGTCCTTCGCCCCTAGCTCTTCCTACATAATTCCTACGATGAAACCAACCACGCCATTGTATTTTACGTACAAAGATACATCAAAAAACGTGTATTATTTTTTTGGAAATAAATTTTGGTAGACCTTAATGAATGATGATTTTTAAAGTCATTTTCGCAATAAGGAAATCTAAATGTCTGTATTGCAGAGCCCTCCTAAATAGCCATATATGGTATACGATGCGTGGACACGGCTTATATCGATTTAATATTTTTTTCTATTTTTGTAAAATATTATTAAACTATTGAATAACCATTGATTTGTTTATCGTTTTATTTATTGTCACTGTAAGTCGGGTCGAATGATCTTACTTGCTCAATTTGTGAAGGTCTATTAAAATTACTCCAGCAAAAGAAATACATAATTTCTGATATATTTTTTCTATAGTAGAATTTGATGGCGCAATCGGATTCATCGTAATATTTTTCTATAAAGCGTTAGTGTCCAAAAACCGAACTTTTCTGGGGTTTTTTTTTGCTTTTGACGCTTTCTGGATAATTTTTATGATGAAACTGATTGCGCCATTGTATTCTACGTTGGGTTTCCCTTGCAATTGGAAGAAGTAAAAATATGGAATGTCTGCACTGCATGTGAGCCAGGCTGATCGTTTTTATTTGCTGAATTTTTGAAGGGCTGCCAAAATTTATTTTAAAAAAATTAATACACGTTTTTGATGTATTTTTTTGCGTAGAATACGATGGAGTGGTTGGTTTCATTGTAGGAATTATGTAGAAAGAGCTAGAGGCGGAAAACGCGATTTTTTTTTTTTTGAGGTCGTTCCACCACTTTTAAAAATCTGAAAAAAATCAGGAATTTGCAAGCCAAAAATACATAACATATTTTCTGTTTAGCGAGGAGTCGGTCTTTGTTTTCGATATAAAAATTATTTAATTTTTCAAACGACTGTAAAAATTTGAATTTCGCGCCAAATTTTTTTTAGGCTGCGTAGGGCTTGAAAAACCCTACAATTTGCTTTTTTTTTGTTTTTCCTAGCTCAAAAATTGACCGATATATTGCAAAAAAACTCGCCAGCACTCAAAGGTGTCCCATCTTGCCCCATGGGGATCTAGGGGTCTGAAAATCTAGGAAAAGGGGTTTCTATACATGCCGAATATGAGGTTGTATTTAGTTAAAAAGGTTCCCCACAAGGCAGATTTGACTATCTTATCCGGCTAGATCCTTTCTCGACAAACGACACAAGCTACGAAAAAATAATAATTTTACAAAAGTTGTTCTCCCAAAAAAGAGCTACAAATTTGTTATCAATTATTTTTTAGGTGGAACGCGTAGTTTTTGTTTTAATTGTGAAAAATAACATTAAAAATAAAGAATTAAATTTTTGGAAAAACGGCACAATAGACGAAAAAATGAAGAAAATAAAAGTTAGTCAACCAAAAAAGATCTACACATTTGATATAAACTCTTGTTAGAAAAATATATGAAAAATAAAAAATTGTCTTTTTTGGAAAAAAGACACAAGCTGCAATAACATTTTATTAAACAAAATTTTTAGCTTAAATTATACCAACGGCCATACCACGCTGAAAAAACCAGTTCTCGTTAGATCACTGAAGTTAAGCAGTGTTGGGCGCGGTTAGTACTTGGATGGGTGAACGTTCGGGATCTGCGTGCTGTTGGCTCGTCGTGGGTGTGTTGAGCCCACACTTGAAGTTATTTACTACAAGAAACTATCCACCTAGAAACACTACCCGAATCGGGTAGTCTCACGCCTACCCCGAAAGGGAAATGGCTCAATGGTATACATACGTACATACATATCTACAAATTTGCTTAGAACAACTTTACGCTAGGATGCGTATTTTTAGTTTGAAACGTCAAAAATAACATTGAAAATAAACCAATTAAATTTTTAGAAAAATGACACAAGTTGCAATAAAATGTTTACATAATAAAAAAATTATTTTTTTTTTGCAGAATGCGCACTTTTTAAATTATAAAAGCAAGAATGTGAAAATACGTATGTTTCAATACCAATGCATATTATGAATATTGTAATTCGTAATAAGGCTTGTTCGACAAGGTGGATTGAAGTAAACTTTGGGAAGTACTGAAAGAGTATGGAGTCAATGGATGGCTCCTACAAGCATAAAAACAATATATGCTGGTAGCAAAGTGATTGTAAGGGTTAATGGGAAACTGAGTGACTGATTTGGTATTATGCAAGGTGTTAGACAAGGATGCGTTATGTCATCATGGCTCTTTATTATATTCATGGGCAAGTGTTTAAAAACGGCCCTCTTCGACGAAGAAGGTATAGATTTTGAGATAGTGAGAGTACGTGGGTTAGCCGTAGCAGATGATAAGGTTATTATGGCTGAGTCAATCGAAGACTTGCAAAGAATGTCGAACAAACTCGATACAAGCATGAGGAACACGAGCCTCAAAATTAACGTAAATAAAACAAAAATTATGGTGTGTGTGCGGCATTGTCTTAATTGATGAGAAAATAGAACAAGTTGATGAGGGGTCGCTGAAAAGATACGTAACGCTTTTTTCTGTAAATCTTGACTCCCCCCTCCCCCCTTACATAACGTTTTTTCTATAGTAAGTGTATGTAACTTTAACAACATTAGCGTAACGCTCGAGGTGACCCACCCTTTTCCTAAAGGCGTTACGTATTTTTTGAACGGCCCCTAAGTACGTATATCTTGGTAGACTATTCAATAGTGACGGAAATATACATGGAGAGTTCGATAGGCGCATAAACAAAGGTAAGAAGGTTATTGATAGAGCAGGGCTCATTATCAGAAGTAAAAATGTATCAAGTAAAGCAAAAAGGGCAATACATAATTCTATATTTATACAGAGTGCGCATGGTGTGCCGCAAAGCACTGATCTGCCATGATTTGGAAGAATACCGTTGACTGCAATTCGGGTAAGTCACCTCAACGCAGTTAACGGTAGGCGGCTCAAGGGACTTACCTGAAATGCAGTTAACGGTGTTCTTCCAAACCACGGCAGTGATGGACAACGTGAGTAAAGAGATAATCCTCAAAGAATGTGGTGTAGAGGAGACACTATTTGACATATGAGAAAGAAATCCGTAAGATGGTTTGGGCATGTTGAGAGAATGAAGGATGAACTACTAACGAAACAAGTGTAGCAAGGTAAAGTAAATGGCAGTGTGCCCAGAGGAAGAGCGTGGAAAGAATGGTTAAAATCAGTGATGATAATAGACCGCGACTTTTTCAACTGCGCAAGCGTTGCGTTGGAAGGGGAAAGCCACGTTATTGGCCGTAATACGCGCGCTTCTTTTAAATGCTTCAAATTTACACAAATATGGTGACGAACTAAAAATAAGGAATAATGCTAGTTTTATTTTTAAGTCGAGATATTATGATAATTTATGTTAATATGGTTCACATATATTACTGCAATAGATATAAGAACCCTGATAATACAGTATTTTATTATTATTACTATGGAAAATGTAATGTACTTAATATCCCAGTAAAAAATCCCATTGTAATATAAAGTTTGTCTGAAAATGTAGTAAATTAATCGCCCCAAAGTTCAAAATTTTCAGATTTGAAGGAAAAAATATATTATTTTGACTAACGTACTTCACTTGTTCTCAATCAGCTGTTACAGTTAGGTAAAGTTCACTGTATTTTTGCGTATGTTTTCCTTCCTTAAGATAAAACGTTTAATGCACGGCTCTTATACTATACTATGACTTATAATGCAAATCTTTACAAGATTCTATTAACTTAAAAGTTTCGTATGAGACCTCCAAAATGTTTTTTATCACATTGTTTCTAATAAAGTTTTTCTCTCTATGAATACTCTATCAAATAAAAGATTCGATAACAGGTTTTTCCAAGTATAATTGTACATGGTACGGATCTATTCAAATATTGCGCATTTTTTTAACATTTCACTCGGAATATGTATACAGTACTATATTAAATTAAATTCAAATTGCTTCAGATTCCTAACTTTTCAAGTAAAAATGTCCACCATAATAGATTAATTTTCAATTTAAAAAGGTCATTTTTCAACCAAAAATTGAATGGTTAAATTTTCAATTCAAAAAATTATTGTTAAAAGAAAGAGATAAATTTTCAAATAAAATGATAGAATATTGAATTGGAATAAATACATTTTGAGTTTGAAGCAAATTTTTAACAAAAAAAAAAACTAATTAAAAAAAATCTTCACATATTCAAACAATGCGATGAATTTCTAACTCAAATTATTAATCTTCAAGTGGAATAGTTGAACTGCAAACCCCAAAATTGATTTATCAAATTTGAAAAATTTGAACTTCAGGACAGTTGTTCATTAACGATTTTTAGACAAACTTTGATATTTTAATCGGACATTTTATTAAATTACATTTCCCATAGTAACAATGATAAAATACTATATTATCATGAATCTTATAGTTATTGCAGTAACATATATGAACCATATTAACATAAATTATTATAATTTCTCGACTTAAAAGTAAAAATGAATTTGAAGCATTTAAAATAAGCGCGCGTATTACGGCCAATGACGAAACTTTCCCCTCCCAACGCGACGCTTGCGCAGTTGGAAAAGTCGCGGTCTATTAGCATCACTGGTTAAAATGTGTGAATGAGATCCCAATTTTAAGATACACAAGAAGCCATAGAATACGTCTGTGACTGATGGTATATATCGGGACAGCCCCGTGTATACTATTCAAAAAAAAAATAGCACTGGCTGGAGGAGTGCGGGGAGGTGGAAAGAAGTGAGATAAGCATGGAGGCATTGCTGCATGAAAAGGGGGGAAGAAGGGCAGTAGCATGGGTGAAGGGAGTGGTGGGTAAGATGGAGATGAAGAGAAGGAAGGAGGAAGAGGAGTGGAGAAGGAAAGATTGTAAATAGGAGAGAAAGTAGATATAAGTAAGATGTAAATATTGTAAATAGTAGATAAGTAATAGGTATTAGCTGCGAAAACAGAGGTTGGCAAGTGAGGCAATGCGAAAAAGTAGGGACATGCGAGAGAGGCGAGGCGAAGCGAGGAAGGCAAGGCGATACGAGCGTGCGGCGTAGAGATAAGGAATGGATGGATGTTACTTTTTAAGGGTTAGTTTTAAGGAAATTCTGTAAAAAATGGATGTGTAAGCAAGTCAGTTTTTCAAGGCCAGCAGGCTGAAAAATAAACGTTTATCTATCTACTATTCAAAAAATAAAAAAATCCAACTCTAACCAAAAATGCCTTCGACATATTGGGCTGTAAGCAACTTACGCCTGAGACATTAATACATAACAATATAAATTATATAGGGTAAGAGCACTAGTGGTTGGCACTGCGCCAGTTATTGGCACCCTCTCTCATTTTTGTTAAATTTCAAGAAAATGCAAACATTTATCGTATTTTGCTGGTATTATTTTTATTCTACCATTATTTGTGCGTGTACCGACATATATAATTCATACAAAATAATGTCAAATTTAGTTATAAAATAATGAATTCACTTCAGTTCTTAGGGTGCCAAGAATTTATCCGGTTTTCTAAAGAAAATGTTTAGCTGACAACATTTTTTAATTTTGTTCAAACAACGTTGTGAACAAGTGAATCTGTTCCAATTTTTGTGAATATTTAAAAGAAATACTTGCAATATAATCAAAATAAGGAATGAACCTCGGCAATAATTTATTTATTAATTTTAGGGGGGGTGCCAATGGAAATTAATATAAAAAGTATGGTCTCTAGTCGTTGGCACCCCAGTGCCAATGACCAGACCATGCAATTCGGGAATGATTTCATTCATTGGCACCCCTGCCTCGCCGGAAAAAAGTAAGGTTATGTAATCTCAAGACCTTGTGTTGACATGAGCCATTTCACGTATTTATGATAAAATGAAGTGTTAAAAGTGCCGGAACAACAAAAGTCGTTACTAGGTAGACGAGAAATTAGCTAATAATTATAATAAATGAAGCTGTCATTTATATACCGGTAATCGTAACCTCCAAAGTTCTGTTCAGATAATTTATCATTCTTTTTAGGCCTCGAGGTATAGGTAAATATTGGTTTCATTTAAATTATAAATGGAATTTTATTATCTTTATACATATTGTGTTTAATAATAATGTCTTACAATTTTTTAAATGTTACGCATGAATTCATGTTATTATAAATAGCCAAAGTTTTTATTTAATCGGTGGGCGATTTATTTTGACTATATTTATTTATCCATGTTTGAATTTGTTTATTCATTTTTCTAGTTTAAAGTAGAAAATGAGTAACATTTATGGTTTTTATTTCATTTATTGCCATACTATTACCCGTCAGAGAGTATCTCTGAGGAAAGAAAAACATAAGCCGAAAAATAGATATGTGACATGGCTAGGTTTTGTAGCTGCTGTCAAAGATGTTGGCTTGTCCAAAAACAAAATTGATAAAATACTAAATTTAGAATTATTAATAGAAAATTTATTTCATATTTTCAGATGCACAATTTGTTTTTATCAATGTTTTAATGCAATTACAGAAGTTTGAAGAGGTTATGTGAGTGTAGTGCCAATCACTGGTGACGAGGGGTGCCAATAACTGGGGTTAGCAGTGCCAAGCACTAAAATTTTGGGACTACATGCTTATTTTTAATAATTTTTCAAGTTTTTTTCATCTTTGAATAATAATTCAACATTCCAGTGTGTTCTGCATAAAATTTGGAGTGCCGGTATGATTATCACTATTTCAGAATTCAATATTTTATGTGTTTATTTATTTCCTAAAGTCTAAATTTCCTCTTAAGGTGCCAATAACTGGTGCTCTTACCCTAACATTACATAAAAAAATTATAATTCAAGTTATACAGTTGCCAGACGATGTTACGCTTGTCAACACCATCTGTAAAGCGGATCTTGACTACACGCCCTTGAATTTGTCCTCAGAAGAGGCCTTGAATATCAGGGCATATACATAGACCATAGAGGAATTAGAAACGTAATAGAGACGAAAAGCCATCCACGATGAGCACCCCAAAACGTTGGATCAACATGAAGTAGACCAGGCATTTAATATTTGGCTGAGAAAGGGCGTCCTGCATCCGGAAACGGAAGGATTCGTCATTGCGATTCAGGACAGGGTTGTCATCAAGACATGGTTGACCGGTGCCGATTATGTGGTGATACCAACGAATCCATCGAGCACATTATTGATTATTGATTATCTCGGGGGAAGTTGCCTCTGTGACTGGTCACAGAAATAATGTAGGTTACATACCTTCCCCTTTTCCAACGTCTTGTAGGGGGGCGGGAAAGCACCCCTGTGAATGTTCACAGAAATAATGTAGGTCACATCCTTAGCCCTTTCTAACTTCTCGTGGAGGGAAGGCACCTTTATGACTAGCCATAAAAATAAATTAGGTTACATACCTTCACAGAAAAAACGAAGAATAAAATTTGTTGCAGGCAAATTTTTAGAGCGATAAAGTTTTGTTCAGCCAACTTCGCGTCTTTCAAAATACATGTGTTTTTCATGGAATAAAAAAGAAAGTTTAACCGATATTTGTGTACAATTTATCCTGTGAAGTTAATTTTTGTTGCAGAGAATCTTTCGTCGGAAATCGATGTAAAGTTTATCTTCTGTTTTTTCTGTGTTCCCCTTTCCAACACCTTGCAGAGGGCGTGAAGGCACCCCTGTGACTGTTCACACAAATAATGTAGGTCACGTCCTAACCCTTTCCAACTTCTCGTGGGGGGGGGGCACCCCTGTAAATTACCACAGAAACAAAGTCGGTCACATTATTACCCCTTTCCAACCTCTCGTGGGGGGCGGGAAGGCGCCCCTCTAAATGGCCACAGAAATAACGTCGGTCACATTATAACCCCTTTCCATCTTCTCGTGGAGGGGGGGGGGGGGCACTCATGTGACTCGTCATAGAAATAAATTAGGTCACATACGCTACACAATGCAGAGTATTTTTGAGATATTGGCTCTCTCCCTCTCACCAATGTCCGCTCTCGAAAATTTCGCTTCTCCTAACCATTCTACGAGCGCGTATGCAGCCTTTGAGAAATTTTTCATATCATTTAAGGCCATTTTCACAAGAAATGTCAGTCGTAGAGTAAAAAGGTTTTGCACATAAAATATGTATTTTTGAAAGATCTACAACTTTTATTTGAAGCATTTTTGTAAATTTTTATTACTTACTGAGATAAAAGCAAAAACCCATGATTTTCATGGGTTTTTTTATGGGTTTCACCATGAAAATGGAATTTGCGCCTATTCTTAATATCATTTTCGTAATCAGCGCATCAAAATACATAAGTGTGCGGAGTTTCAAATTAATCGGAGGGATGTGCTTTTCGGAAGTAATATCCAAAAATATTCCTCATTTAGATGATATTTTTGAAGATATTGCAAACATAATTTTTTTCCCATTTTTTCGCCTATTAGTTGCTTTTGTGCAATAAATATTCATTGGGGGATTCTAGAAAAGTTGTCTTTTTGGCTTGAAACTTCAACAGTTTGGTTGAATTTTTTTTTCATTCATGACTTAAAAAAGCGTGACTCACTCAGTGAGGAGGGAAAGTCACTTTTTAAAGAGTATGAAATAGTACATTGTGTTACAAGTGCTCGTGCGTTCGCCTCCGTCTCGTGCTACAAACTTCACACGAGTGGAATGTCTTGCAGCACATGTCACACACGATATTTTTTGCAAAAAATGCATGAAAATGCAATGAAAAATACGATATGGAGGTCGTTGGCGCGGGGGGCGTGGGGTCCAGGGCGCAGCCCTGGTGGGGGTGCAGGGGGCGAAGCCCCTGCGGGAGGGGGGGGGGGCGAAGCCCCCTGACCAATAGAAAACCACCAAATATTGAGTCACAATGTTATTACATTAAACTTGAACTTAAAAAAAAAAAAAAAAACATTGAGTAACGTGTTCACAGTGTTTAGGTTGCACCTATATTCATATCGACTGGTCGGATGTTTGACAGCTTTTTATGAGCGTCATGAAAACAAATGTGATCAGTTGAGTTGCCCGGGAAACGCCGCGTAATTGTTTCACATGCCGTGTGAATATTAATTCTCGAACTAAAGATAAGCGCTCGTAAATGATGCAGTGCGGGAATATTCCCGCACAAGTGCGGGAATGTTACATTCCCGCACGCTACTCTCACAGTAGAGGAATCTGCAATTTTCCGTACGCTTTATGGACACGGAATATGGCCATTTTCATGCATGTGTTGCAAAAACCATATTTTTCAACGAAATTTATTTAAGCATGTATTTTAATTTGATAATTAGACAACTAAAATAAGGAACATGTTATAAGTGCATGTAGCGTGCATTTTTAATTTAGATAAAAATTAACAAAGCTAAAGACTTTTCAAAAATCAGAAAAAACTTATTTTCTGATAGATTAGGAAATTTTGAGTGACATTTTTAACAGATAATTAGAATATTTGAAAATCATTCCAATGATACATTTCGACAAATACAAAATTCAAAGTTTTATAATTTTCAAAATTACGAAGTTTAAGAGATCCGTAAGTTATAGTTATGGTTTTCAGTAGATGTCAAAAAGATTAATAAAGTATCATAGTGACATTTTTTGAATGCATACCAATTTAAAAAGTTCTATAAGATATTAATATCAAGTAAATTGTATTAAGTGGAATCTTTTTAAAATACAGTCCAATAATTTTTAATATCTTTCGAATTCTTTAACTTTTTTGCTCCAAATTATTTCTTCATTAGTTCTTATATTTTTAAACACGTTTTAACGAAAAAGATACTGATTTCTAATACATATTCCATTTCATTTTGTCTACATGCTATTATTTTTTTAAAAGAATCGTCTCTATAACCTAACTGTTGAGCGCGCAGCACGAGCATCACAATGAGAATGTAATCGTCAAGGCTTGCTCAGTATCACAGTTTTTGATTTAATTTACTGTGTGCACAGAAAAAACGAAATGTAATTTTTACAGCGATTTCAGAGTAATCTTTACCTACAACAAAAATTAACGTCACCTGTTAAGATTTACCCACTACGCGGGAAATGCTTACCATGTCAACTCTATTAAATCTCGTTTTGTTTCGATGCGAAAAGATGCAACTTTACTTGAAAATTACCCACAACAATAATATACTTATGTTTCTTCTGTATATATATATTTTTGTGTAATGCAGATGGAATTAACTAATTAAATGAACAAAAACGAGCGCGAGAGTGTTCCCACGCGCCCTAAGCGCGCTCAAATTTTGCGCGCAGCGCGCGATGAGAATGCACCCGCGCACCCGGGATATTTTTTATTCTAGTTTCTGATCCTGAAAAAAGGACAAATCAGACGTTATCCAACATTAATTTATTGAAAAAAATAATTAAACAGAACTTTGAAAGAAGTTGAAAACAATGAAAACAATTAGTACGCATTGATGTAGGAACAAATGGTGTTCAAAGTGTTCTGTTTAATTATTTAAAATAATAAAATAATGAATTTATTTAATACTTGAGTAGCGTCTGATTTATCCATTTTTTCCTTTCAGGGTTGAAAACTAAAATAAAAAAGCTACACTTTAAGACTAATTTGACGACTTTTTAGAAAATTAAATTTTCTAATGAAGAAGAAAAGATAAAAATAAAAGAATTCTCATAAAGCTCATTAAAATACCTTTCTAAACCATACAGACCCCACCCCTTTATCGGTTTTCCGAAAAAAGAAATTCCATTTTTTCTTTTGTCGTATCGGTCAACATTAAACCGTGCCCCCATGATTTTTTAAATTAACACGGGGTTTTAAATTTGAAAAGTTCGGGTTTCGAAAAAATGGAAAAAAGCAGTACTTATTATTAACTTTTTGTAAACTAAAGTTTATTCACCTTTTAAACAAATCTTTAAGGAATAATTTTTACCCAATAACTTTTAATTTTAACCCCTTGAATCCTCTTGTATTTTACCTGGAAAATACCCCCAAAAATGCAAAATAACCGTTTCAAATTCATACTGAAAACGGTATTTTTTGGAAAATTTTCAACATGAATTATTTTTATTCGATAAGTGACAAGTTTCGAAGTATTTTATAACTAATTTCAAATTTCTTAAACAAATTTTATCTATGTTAAGAATTTTTTCGCATTTAAATCGTGAAAAGTTATTATTTTTCGGAATAAATGACACATATGATGAATTTAAAGAATAATATTTCTTGTTTATGATATTTCGTAATTGTTGAAACAATTTTCATTTGTTTGAACAATGTTTCCCCTGCAAATCGCAAAGTTATTATTTTCTAAAATTAATTACACAATGAACGAATGCTGAGAGTAATATATTCATTTAAAGATATTTGCCAATTATTTAAATAATTTGCATTTGTGTAAACCATTTTCTTGCCCAGTCAATCTTGAAAAGTTACAACTTTTTGGAATCAATAACGCAGTTATAAGGAATGCTAAAAGTGATATTTTGTGTGAAAGACAATTTACAATTATTTGAACAATTTACATTTGTTTAAACAATGTTGCAGGTGAGAAACGTTCATTATTTTCGTTTTTCTTGATTTTCATATAACAAGCTCAGAATTATGTAAAATAAATACGTGGATTAGATCAAAGTGGACTATTCCACATCTCGTAAGGTGGTTATAAGTTATCGTATATTCAATAGAAACCGAGAAAATGATAACAAATTTTTAAAAAAATTATTGCAATAATTGATCAGAAAATGACCATACATTATTTCTGATTTTTTTTCAGAATTTTTATTCAACGGGAACTAGACTTGGCCCTTAAAGGGTTAAGAGTGACATTTATTGTGAAGGACAGTTTTGCAATTATTTAAACAATTAATAATCATTCACTTCCCTTTTCATAGGAAAGGTGGAGACCATTCTTGTTTTTCTTTAATCTCTTACAGTACGTCGCTTATTATTCAGTGTTTTCTTATTTCAGAATTTATACCCTAATTGTTTGAACAATAATAATTTTTTTTTAACTAGAATTTTCTCTATCTTTCCTGTGAAGAAGAGCAAGCGATATTAATTGTTTGAATAATTGAAAACTGTCTTACACCAAAAATATCACGCTTAACATTCATTACCTGCGACATTAATTTCAGAAAATAATAACTTTACACGATTTACAGGATGAAAAAATTGTTTAAACAACTGAAAATTGTTTTAAAAATTGTCAAAAATCCTAAACAAAAAAATATTACTTTTAACAGTAGTTAATTTTGTCATTACTCAATAAAAAAAATTTTTTACGATCAACAGCGGACAAATTTTATTAACGAATGTATAATTTATCCCGACAAATAATAACTTTTCACAATTTACAGGCAAAAAAATGGTCCGAACAAATAATATTGTTTAAACAATAGAACATTAGTTCAAACCTAATTATAAACTTGGGATTCATCGAATATAGATCATTTTTTAAAATTAAAAAAATACCATTTTAGCATGAATTTGTCATAAAACTAATATTTTGCATGTTTAGCGGCATTTTCTGGGCACAATACAAGGGGGTTCGGGGGAGGGGTCAAAATAAAAAGTTAATAGGTGGAAATTATTCCCTGAGCATTCCTTAATAGGTGGCGAAACTTCAATTTACAAAAAGTTATTAACAAGTACTTCTTTTTTTCATTTCTTTCAATCGATCGCCAAAAACCGAAATTTGAATTTTTGGACCACCCTAGCTAAACCCGAATTTTTGAGGAGACACAAGAAACTTTCTAACTTTAACGCGTTTAATTTTTTTTAATACTTTCGAGCTATTACTTAGCTCTCTTGAATCGCGAAAGGCGAGCTTTATTTTTAATATTTTTTTGATCACTTATCTTTTAATTTGAAAATGTATCTATTTTAGAAGAAATTGCGTCTTTCTTGGATGAAAATGCAAATTTTTGGTTAAAAATTCAACAATAATTGTTCAAAATTAAACTAATTTGTTTAAAATTGAACTATTTCGTAGAAAATATACATTTTGTTTAAAATTCATATTTTGGTGTTGAAAAATCAACTGAAACCTTTTTTTGATGGAAATTCAACTTTTCTTTGAAATTTTATCCTTTTTAATTAAGAAATTCATATATTTTAGTAGAAATTGCATCTTTCTAGGATAAACATTCAACTGTTTGGTTGAAAAGTCAACAATCCTGTTAAAAAGTCTTTCTGTTTGGTTTGAAATTCAAGTGTTTCGTTGAAATTCAACTATTCCATTGAAAATATACTTTTTGTTCAATATTCAATTTTGGTGTTGAAAAGTCAACTGAAACCTTTTTTGGATGAAAATTCTAAAAATTCATCTAATTTAGTAGAAATTGCATCTTTTTAGGATAAAAATACAACTTTTTGATTGATAATTTTATTGATCTTCTTTGCTTGAGGATTCAACTATTTTCTTTTAACATTTTTGTTGGAACACTCTGTTAAAAATTTGATTTTTTTGAAGATTCATACTTTGAGTTAAAAATTAATTTCTTTGTTTGAAAGCTTAACTGTTTTGTTCAAAATTGATATTTTTTAATTGAAAATTCAACTGCGTGGGTAAAAGATGAACTACTTTGTTAAAATTTTTTTTTAAAGAAGGTTTATCTTTTTGGTTGAAAATTTAACTGTTTTGATGAAATTTGTCTTTTCTGAAAATTCATATTTTCTAGTAGAAAATTCCATTTTTGTACAGAAAATTCGTTTTTTAGCTTAAAGATTCAACAATTTAGATAAACTTTTTTTTCTTCCATGATTAAACAATCTCTATTTATTGAAAATTCGGCCCCTTACAAAAAAACAACCTTCTGCGAGAAAACCCTCGTCAAAAAACGGTGCGTCCCAAAAAACGCCGGACATGACAAAATAAAGCTGCACAATGTTGTTATTTGTTAATCAATCAATTTTTCGAGTTATTCTGCAACTCTATTGAATCATTAAAAGAACAGACGAAACAATTAATCACTTTAAAAAAATACCAAACATGGCTTTTGACAATAACGCGTTTCCGAAATTTGGCACTTACGCCCTTATGCACCTGGACACTTCAAGATCATTTGGTTTTGATATCGGTGAATAGTAAAGGTTGAAAATTTGAAGTTTGAGTCGAAATTTAAGTGGAATTGCATCATCGTGCCTCATATATAAACAAAAACATAACCTAAAATATTAGATTCCGTTCGTTTCCTGTAGCTCACATATGACTGGTATTTTTCAAACACTCAATTAGAAATAAAACTGTATACTTTTTCTTCAACATATTATATTTTTATACATTAATAATGTACTGAAACTTACCTAGCAATAAAAACAATCTTTTGTTTGGATCCGTGAATCGTTTATTTGAAGCAGGGTGCACAAACAAAACTAACAGAATATTCTTTTCACTTTTTTAAATTACGAAGCCATTCCTCATTTCCACATATTTTTCTGATTTAAATTTACCAAAAATGACCAAAAAAAACAACATTCTAAACAAAAGTGTTACATTGCATACCAATCACCACTGCACCACAGTAGCAAGGACAATGAAAGGTAGACGGTTAAGTCGATGGGAGTTTTATTCTTCCCAACACCAGCTCCCCCATGAACTGAAATAGCGCGAAATTTAAAATCAAGTATTATAATTATTTCAAAACTGGCACTGAGGATACAAAAAACGTTAATCTACACACAACACAACACAACAATTGAGCCGCCGGATGCAAGAACCAGCTCGATGCTCGAAAACGCGTAAAAGTATTGTCCGATCGTTTCAAAAAATGAAAATTTTCAAAATCAAAAAATTTTTTTTTTGGAAATGCAGTGAGAATAAGGAAATGAAACTGTTTCCCACCTAATTTTTTTTCGCCAAAAGTTTATTTTTAATAATAAAAACGAAATATTGAAAAAAAATTTTCTCCCTATTTTAATTAAGTTTTAAAACTTGAATCGTTCTAACTCTGCCAAATATTATTTAAATGAGTTCATATTTGCAGGACATATTCAAAATACTCTAGCGATGCCTAGGAAATCACGAAAAGGTTAACAATAGCTTATGGTTCAATAATTTTTAATTGCAAAGTGAGGTCAAACGATAATTGAAGGGACGGATCGAAGAATGGGATTTGCGCTCGAGCGCTGAGGAAACAATTGCCGTTATACTGCATAGGTTGTGTATGAAAAATGTTAACAATTTCACAAACTTACCTCAAAGATATCTTGTGATAAACAAAACGAAATAATATGCTGCTTCGCAGATTTATTCGTTAATCCCTACGGAACAACTTTCTTAGTGGAAGTTCTCTGAGAATCAACGATTCGTACATTTTTTTTAAAATGTAAACACGAGCGAACGGGACCAGAGGGAATTGTCGGGAGATTGCATAATGTTCAGGGGCGATCGAGCTTACGTCCCGTTCTTCGATGCGTCCCTTCAATTGTGTTTTCCTGGTTTCGTCGGTAAAAAGTATATAGTTAACATCGACTTTCAAACAACTTCCAACGAGTGATTTGTTCAGCAATGTTGAATGAAGTTTTTTGGAAAATCTCATATCGATTCGTTGAAAATTTACTGAGATATTTAGATTTGGAAAAAGTACTCGACAATGTGTCGCGAGGACTGCTCTGTCAGGCAGCGTTCTCGAAGTTCAGTCTGCGTGGGCAGACGTCGAGTACTTTTTCCAAATGTGAATATCTCAGTGCATTTTTAACGAATAGATATGAGATTTTCCAAAAAACTTCACTCAACATTGGTGAACAAATCTCTCATTTGAAGTTTTTTGAAAGTCGAAGTTACCTAGATACTTTTTACCGGCGAAACCAAGAAAACACAATTGTCGATTGAGCTCATTTTACAATTAAATATTATTAAACAATAAGCGATTGTTAACTTTTTCATAACTTCCCAGGCATCGATAGAGTATTTTGATTACGTCCTACAAATATGAACTCATTTCAATAATATTTGGCCGAGTTAGAACGATTTAAGTTTTAAAACTTAATTAAATCAGGGAGAAACTTTTTTTCAATATTTCGTTTTTATTATTAAAAATAAACGTTTGACAAAAAAATCTAAGAGGAAGGAGTTTCATCTCCTTATTCTCTACAATACTGCATTTTCAAAAAATTGATTTTTCTATTTTGAAAATTTTCCTTCCTTGAGACGATCGGACAATACTTTTACGCGTTTTCGAGCGTCGAGCTGGTTCTTGCATTCGGCGGGTCAATTAGGAATGCTACTTAAATACATATTGAAATCTGGTAAAACATATTTTTATACAAATGTCCAATTTATTATTTAAAAATAAGCACTACAGTGTGTACATTTCCTAATCAAGCTTAAATATTCAAGCAGTAAGTTCACCTACAAAAAAAGCAACTCTTCGACATTTTCTTCGTGAAATTGTGTTAAATCATTGTGTAAATTTGGATGAATTTAATAGATAGTAACTTTACCCAAAAAAGCCAACAGTTACATAAGTTAAAATGGTACAATTATTAACTGACAAGAAATAAATTCTTTTTCAATTTTATGATTCTTTAATCCGAATCAATCTCTTAGCGATGGAGTATTAAAATCAGTCATTTGGTGACAACTGCATACAAAACTTGACCTGTAACACATAAAAAATGGCAACTTCGTTATGTTATTTTTTTTAGATTAAAAAAAAATTATTCTAAGATCTTCTAAAATTTTCTAATTACTTAATGTTGGGCGCTTTATTAGTATAATTATTTTAAACTAATTGCTTGCAAATTTTAAGATCGAATCCATTTAAAATAAGTCAGGTTCTGCACTTCAAGTCGCAGAATCTCTCAGCGACAAAACATGTTGCTTTTTAGACAAAATTAGGCGACACATAATTTTCCGATTTGAGAACAGAAACTGTCCATGATGATTGATGATTTGAAAATATAACAAGCCAATTTCAACAACAACGAAAAACACAATTATATTTTCTGCCAATTTTTTGTTGAATTTGGCAATCTCTAAAAAGACATCATGTGAGCTTTGTGTGGGCTAAAACATTTTTGTGGCCAGGAGATTTTTTTAAAAAGAAAATTGAATTTTTCATGGAAATAACGAAGGGTAAATAAGTTATTATAAAATTTTGCACATCTAAAAAAGTTCTACAAAAAACACCTGTAGCTCTTTTGTGATATCTTGCATCGTTTCCGAAAAAAATGTGAAAATTCAATCTTTAGAGAAAAAAAAAACATTTGCTGGCCACAAACATTTGTAGCTCACATAAAGCTGGCAGGAAGTCTGATAGGCTATCCCACCGGATATCTTACAGAATGTTGAATTCAACAAAAATCTAAGTGTGAGATTTTGGTTGAGATCAACTTCTTACATTTTCAAACAAATCGTCGCCATTTTGTTTATTTTGAACTTTTTCAACTATAGAAGTTTAAAGAATTTTTTCTTTCCTTTTTTTCGAAAAGTAGACCTCAAAATTCATACATTCGGAACTTCATGTTAACATTTTTTTCTCGAATCGGAAAAATATGCGCCCCCTGATTTCCTTTGAAAAACATCATGTTTTGTAGACGAGAACGAATTGCATATCAAAAGCCCTGAATACCATTTTTTCCTTTTTGGAATTTCTGGAATATTGTCGAAATTACAGTTTTTTAGATGAGGATAATTTTCAAATAAAAAGAGATTGTTTCGTTTCAAACAAAAAATTTCGACTGTATTATGGAAAATATTGTTAATATAAATTACAATATTGAAAGTTAGTGAATTGATTAACTTAATTCATTATAGTTTTTTCTCATATCATTTTAAAAATCGTATTCATTAAACTTCAAATATTACAGTAAACATAAAATTATTTCAATAAATGATTTGTCTACCTGCTTGAAATTACAGACATCGAGAAGAGCAGAAGTTCTTTATTTTCGAGATAGCTCAAAATGTCTTCAATAACGAATTTCGGCTGCTCTGAATATTTTTTGATTACATGTTTGAAAAGCAATCCACTGACCTCAAGGATCATTTGCCGCAATTCTGCCAAACATAAACATCTCTCCAATAAATTTCCATAAATGGGAAACTGCTTTTTGTAGTTGCCCGATTTTAGGGTTAGTAATATAGATCTATTTTTCGTTACTTTTGCTAATTTTTCAGTATCTTTCTCCAAAAAATCATAAAAAGGAATGAAACTTTCTTCAGTTATCTTTTTAATCTTCATATCCATAATCTCCATCCTGCACTGTTTATAGTGGTCTTGCAAGAAACCATTTTTTACTAATTTCAAGTCTTCTTTATTCACAACTCCATTCGATTCTCTGATAGCTATAATTTCCGCTATATATTTTGCAGCTGTCAAATTCGATGGTTGAGGATTTTTACTATAACATTTTAAAGCCAAATTCAGAGCCGAATTTCCTTTGTTATCAGTTAAACTAACATCAGCTTGATATATCATCAAACTTTCAACAATTTCACTACAACCATTTCTAGCAGCAATATGCATAGCGGTTCTGCAGTTTTCATCTTGGATATTAACATCAGTACCTTCGAACATTTCTAATGCAAGTCTTAAATGTTCAAATATTGTTGATGCTTTCAAAAGGCAGAAACTACTTTTATCATTCAATTTTTTAGACGTCGGTAGAAACTCGGTGACATTCCAAGCTTTATTGCAACGAGGGTGGAAAAAGGTGCAATTTTGATCACACATTGATTTGTTTCGAAGATTACTCGCTAAAAGACATTCGACAAATTGACGATCTTTTAGCTCACACGCTGAATGAAGTGCTGTTCTTCCCTTTATGTCTTGTAAATTAACATTCGCACCATGATTTCTCAGGAAAGTAATAATTTCTTTGCGGTCATCTTCTTCATCATCATCATCATAATCATCACCTTTACCTTGAACTTCATATTCATTTTCATCCTCGCCTCCATTTGTATCTTCATCTACAGCCTCAGCTTCATATCTTTCGGAAGAATCACAAGCATAATCAAGTGGTGCTCTACCCCAAGAATTTTTTTCATTTACATCAGCTCCTCTTTCCACGAGAAGTTTAACCATATCAAGTCTCCTTAAGGCTACTGCTGTATGTAGAGGAACGAATTGACAAATACCATAAATTGGCTTTAGAGAAGCCCCATTGTCCAGAAGAAAACGCGTTATTTCGAAACTCTCTTGCTGAACTGCTTCATACAATGGAGTCACTTTGTCAGAATCCAATACGTTGACTTCTGCACCAGATTTTACCAGTTTTTCTACAATTTCTAAACTACAACAATCAGCTGCTGTATGAAGAAGAGTATAACCGAGAGGATGGCGGGCATTAATATCAAGAGAGGTGTCATTCTTATTTAAAATCTCAAGAGCCATTTCTTCATCATGCATAATTGCAAAATAAAGAACTGTTGGAAAATTTGTTTCAGGAATATTGAAATCAGATGCTCTATTTATGAGAAAATCGATGGTATTTTCACTCGTCTTTAGTTTAATGCTTTCAGGGTGGGAAGTAGCGACGGCTCCATTTTTTAAAAAAACTTCTGCCTGTTGAAGTTTACCCATTAATAACGCGTGTTGAAAAAGAGATATGCCAGATTTGCTGCATTTGGTTACATCAGCTCCGTTTTTTATAAGTATTTTAACTGGTTCTATTCTATATGATTTTAGAGCCCAGTAGAGTGGAAATTCTTCGTTCAGATCGCACTTGTTCACATCGACTCCTTTATCTAAATGCAATTGGATGAGTGCGAAGCTACCACAGTATGCAGCCGCACATATACATTTTTTTTGTTCTTCGTATGACATGGTCAAACCTGTTAAAATAATTTAAAGAAATTTTTTAGTGGTAATATCTCATGATGATTTCAGGCAAATGCAAGTGATAATGAGTAAAAAATATTGTAGAATTTAAAAAATTTTCTTAAATGTGGAATTTGATAAAGAATTTAAAAATGTTAACAGTAGGATAAGCTGCGTTCTGGGTAGAAATTTCTATGTTAACGACATTTACTGACATCGATCAATTTCGATTCTTCCATCCCATCCTGAATTTAGAATCCTCTAGATATATGTAGGAGTACGTTACTTTGTGATATGAACAATAATTTCTTCAAAAGAAAAATTAATTACTAATTTTTATGATGTGAACATATAAAAAAAAGTGCTATGCTTATAGATTATAGGTTGATATGAAAGGCTATTAAAATTGTTCATTTTACTTTTGAGAAAATTATTGTTTATATACAGTGTTGGGTAAAGTTACTTTTTTGTTACTTGTAACTATAACTAGTTAAAGTTACTAGATAAAGTAACCTTGAGTTATCTAAAAACTGACTTTTTCACTTCCTTAATTCTACCATTTAAAAAATAATATAACTAAGATTATTACACGTTAAAACTTAATTTAAAATAAGTAGGCATTATAGTTCAAGTAAATAAAAAATAGACAATATAATTCGGCAAGTGCACAACAATATATAGTTAGAATAAGATTTGAATGGAGTAATAGACGTGTCAAATGAAAAAAAATGATACTTTATATTATTTCAACCAAAAAATATTTTTATTTTAAATCAAACACAGTTGAATTCAACCAAAAAGTTCTCATCCAAATAAGATTGATTTCCTACCAAATTAGTTGAATTTTCAGCAACAAAAATAAGATTTGTTTACCAAGAGATGAATTATGAAACGAAAAAGCCGAATTTTCAACTGAGAAAGAAAAAAATTGCACTAAATTGTTGAATTTTTAAGAAAAAAAAAACGAAATTTCTACAAAAATGTTGCATTTTCCAACCGAAAATATTAATTGACCAGCCGGATGCAAGTTAGCTCGACGCTCGAAAACTCGTAAAACTATTGTCCGATCGTCTCAAAGAAAGAAAATTTTCAAAATCAGAAAGTCAATTTTTTGGAAATGCAGTATTGTAGAGAATAAGGAAATGAAACTTTTTCCTATTAGAATTTTTTTCGGCAAACGTTTATTTTTAATAATAAAAACGAAATATTGAAAAAAAGTTTCTCCCTGATTTAATTAAGTTTTAAAACTTAAATCGTTCTAGCTCGGCCAATTATAATTGAAATGAGTTCATATTCATAGGACGTATTCAAAATACTCTAGCGATGCCTGTAAAATCATGAAAAAGTTAACAATCGCTTATTGTTATTAATATTTGATTGTAAAATGAGCTCAATCGATAATTGTGTTTTCTTGGTTTCGCCGGTAAAAAGTATCCAGGTAACTTCGGCTTTCAAACAAATTTCAGTGAGAGATTTGTTCAGCAATGCTGAATGAAGTTTTTTGGAAAATTTCATATCTGGGGCATTATTTCTCAACTGCCCCAACTTTAAAAGTCATGTTCTTTGATTTTCTTCAAATTCGGGGAATATGTTCACCTACCCAATAGTACTTAATCGACAAATTTATAGACCACAAAAACCACCCCTCTCCAAGTGATGGGGGTGACATTTTCAACCCCAACGCCTGCACGGGTATTTTCAAAAGCTTGTAACTTCCTTTCTATTTTATCGATTTAAATTTTTTATGAGGGTTTTCGAAAGGATATTTCTTACTCTTTCATTATACTTTATTAACGAAAAAAACTAAAAACGTTTTAAGCATTTTTTAAACAATTTTATTGTTTATTTAACTTTTTTAGCAATTTGGGGTATTTTTATTTTTTTTTAAATACTCTCAAAAGAAAGCTTGACCTTTTGGCTTCAAAAAAGATCCTAAGCAAAAAAATGGTCCAGTGAATAGTTTCCGAGATATAGGCCCCGATGTGAAGGCAGTCCTAATGCTCGTGCTCAGACGCAATCCTTTAGTAGCCCACAGACTAGTTTGCAAGTCTACCATTCTTTCAACGCATTCAAGTTCATTCAGAATTACGTTAAATCAGCTAATACACAATTTAAGAATGCTTTGCGGTGGTTCAGAGGAAGTTGATTTATTTATTATTTGTTATAAACAAATAAAAAATGCAAACCACCCTGTTCATAAGTGATGTTGATTTTTCTCAGTATGAATGATTCCTTACTATTATAGTTCGTCATTTTACAATAATTATTGATTATTCAATGATATTCCATGAATAAGTGCCCAATTGAACCATTGTTAACATATAAACAGTGCATTTTCAAATGAGTCAACTACAGACAAATTATTAATTAACGCCTGTCGTCAATCTACGATTTGTAAAATCATAGTGTCCAGAGTCTACCACGTGGAGGTGGCAGTGCGATTTTAGACTCCTTCAGGGTACTTAATTCAAGTGAGTCCCCTCGCCTCTCACTATTCGGGGTGCTTATTTTTTGTGAGTCCCCTCGCCTCTCACTATTCGTGGTGTTTAATTTATATGAATCCTCTCGCCTCTCAATTCACAGTGTTTTTTAATTGGTTCGCCTTTTCTTTACACCATTTTTCTTTTCTTTTGAAGTACTCTCCCTATTTAAGGTACGCTTAGGTTTAGGAAAAATGTCACTCTTCTCATCATAGGATAATCGTTTAAGGTTCAGTTGTCCCTTATCATTAGGGGTGAAAGCATGGTACTTGAGAGTACCGGGTATTGTGACAGACTTATTGAACTGATCTGCTAATTCCAAAGTCATTGCTGAATCATCATCTTTAGAACAGAAGAGTACAACTGTTTCCTTTAAATTTTCTCTGGCCCATTTATATAAATCATGAGCACTTAGAATCTGTTTATCTGCTAGACGCTGCAAGCTGGCTCTTGATGCAAGTCGCTTTAAATTTCCTCCGATTCCATCGCATGGAAACAGTTGTACTCTTCAGTTCTAAAGATGATCATTCAGCAATGACATTGAAATTAGCAGATCGGTTCAGTAAGTCTGTCACAATACCCGGTACTCTCAAGTACCATGCTTTCACCCCTAATGATAAGGGACAGCTTAACCTTAAACGAGTTTCCTATGATGAGAAGAGTGACATTTTTCCTAAACCTAAGCATACCTTGAATAGGGAGAGTACTTCAAAAGAAAAGAAAAATGGTGAAAATAAAAGGCGAACCAATTAAAAAACACTATGAAGTGGGAGGCCAGAGGATTCATAAAAATTAAACACCACAAATAGTGAGAGGCGAGAGGACTCACTAAAAACAAGCACCCCGCAGAGTGAGAGGCGAGGGGACTCACTTGAATTAAGCACCCTGAAGGAGTCTAAAATCGCACTGCCACCTCCACGTGGTAGACTCTGGACACTATGATTTTACAAATCGTAGATTGACGACAGGCGTTAATTAATAATTTGTCTGTAGTTGACTCATTTGAAAATGCACTGTTTATATGTTAACAATGGTTCAATTGGGCACTTATTCATGGAATATCATTGAATAATAAATAATTATTGTAAAATGACGAACTATAATAGTAAGGAATCATTCATACTGAGAAAAATCAACATCACTTATGAACAGGGTGGTTTGCATTTTTTATTTGTTTATAACAAATAATAAATAAATCAACTTCCTCTGAACCACCGCAAAGCATTCTTAAATTGTGTATTAGCTGATTTAACGTAATTCTGAATGAACTTGAATGCGTTGAAAGAATGGTAGACTTGCAAACTAGTCTGTGGGCTACTAAAGGATTGCGTCTGAGCACGAGCATTAGGACTGCCTTCACATCGGGGCCTATATCTCGGAAACTATTCACTGGACCATTTTTTTGCTTAGGATCTTTTTGAAGCCAAAAGGTCAAGCTTTCTTTTGAGAGTATTTAAAAAAAAATAAAAATACCCCAAATTGCTAAAAAAGTTAAATAAACAATAAAATTGTTTAAAAATGCTTAAAACGTTTTTAGTTTTTTTCGTTAATAAAGTATAATGAAAGAGTAAGAAATATCCTTTCGAAAACCCTCATAAAAAAGTTAAATCGATAAAATAGAAAGGAAGTTACAAGCTTTTGAAAATACCCGTGCAGGCGTTGGGGTTGAAAATGTCACCCCCATCACTTGGAGAGGGGTGGTTTTTGTGGTCTATAAATTTGTCGATTAAGTACTATTGGGTAGGTGAACATATTCCCCGAATTTGAAGAAAATCAAAGAACATGACTTTTAAAGTTTGGGCAGTTGAGAAATAATGCCCCATCTATTCGTTAAAAATTCACTGAGATATTCATATTTGGACCAAGTACTCGACGTCTGCCCGCGCAGACTGAACTTCGAGAACGCTGCCTGACAGGAGCAGTCCTCGTGACGCATTAGCTAACAGCGCGGACAGACGTCGAGTACTTTTTCCAAATCTGAATATCTCAGTAAATTTTCAACGAATCGATATGAGATTTTCCGAAAAACTTCATTCAACATTGCTGAACAAATCACTCACTGAAAGTTGTTTGAAAGTGGAAGTTACTTAGATACTTTTCACTGGCGAAACCAAGAAAACACAATTGAAGGGTAGAAATGCAAAAGGAGTCAAGCGCCAAATTTCCGAAATCGGGTTTATTAGCTCAAAAAATCCGATAAATTCTATTACACAAGCCTGCCAAAGGATTTTTTTGGGGGCATCATTTTTCAAAATTTGTGTTCTTGTGTTCATAGTCCGAGAAGCTTTTCTAACCACAAAGTAAAAACCCAAATTTCATTTTTCTCGACACTGGCTAATTATTTTTAATTACTATTGGGTCCCTTCCGTTCAGCACTGAATAACCTGAAACCCAATTCCTCATTTTTTGGAAATATGCAAAATTATTATTGCTATCGTCATTATTTTGAAGTTGAAATGTCAGTTTTACACAATTTCGAAGTCATAATTGGATTTTCAAATTTCGTGAAACTGCATGATTTTCTTTAAACAAACTTTTTGGAAATCAATTCGTCCATTCAATAGCTAGAATTCGAATTTTTAGTTTTTTCTTCAACTGCAAATTGACTCCACAATGAATGTTGAAATATGTTAAAAGTCGATACGGACCCAAAATCTAACCTCGAAACATGACCTGTTTCATTCAATTTCTCGAAACCGGATAGATTTTCGTTAGCAAACTTTTTTTAGTTCGATAGAGCATGAAAGTATCTCGAAAGTACTTTCTTATTTTTTTCTTAAATGGTCCCGCTGAATGTATAACATGTTTTTAGTCTCTCCTGAAAAAAGTGAAAAATGGCGCTTGACTCCTTTTGCATTTCTACCCTTCAATTATCGATTGACCTCATGTTGCAATTAAATATTATTAAACAATAAGCGATTGTTAACTTTTCCATGATTTCCCAGGCATCGCTAGAGTATTTCGAATACGTCCTACAAATATGAACTCATTTCAATAATATTTGGTCGAGTTAGAACGATTTAAGTTTTAAAACTTAATTAAATCAGGGAGAAACTTTTTTTCAATATTTCGTTTTTATTATTAAAAATAAACGTTTGGCGAAACAAATTCTAATAGGAAAAAGTTTCATTTTCTTATTCTCTACAATACTACATTTTCAAAAAATTGATTTTTCGATTTTGAAAATTTTCTTTCTTCGAGACGACCGGACAATACTTTTACGCGTTTTCGAGCGTCGAGCTGGTTCTTGCATCCGGCGGCTCAATTATCAACAACAATAGTTATTTGAGATACAAGTGCGCAAAATAGGTGACTGTGTGCGAGTGTGAAGTTTGCAGCATAAGTCGAAGGCTCGAAGCATGAATTGGTGGTTAGCGCACGAGCGAAGCGAGTGCGAAAACGTAGACGAGTGCTTCGAGCCGCAGGCGAATGATGCAATCACACGAGTTACCAATCACCTACGCGCACGTGTATCAAACGCTATTTTTTGTAACGCCGGTCCGAAAAAGTTGTTAGGAGGTGGTCACTGAAAAGTATAATTTTATATTGCATAGAGTGGAGTAAAGAAATTTTTTGAAAAAAAAAAGTTTGAAAAAAAGTTTGAAAAAAAAATGTTTTGAAAAAAATTGTTGTGAAAAACATTGCTGACAAAAAAATTTGTTGAAAAATAATGAAAGTGCGCATGCGCAGCTTTTTCAACCATGTATAAAGTAAGCCATCTTCAAACTGCGCATGCGCGAAAATTGTTCCGCACACAGTCTAGTCAAATAAGGTCCTTTAGGCACCATTTACAAGCATGAAAACGTATGTACCTGAAGTTCAGAACGTTCAAATGAACGAAAACATTTTTTCCCAGTTTTATTTTATAAAACAATATTATTCCAACTACAATTAAAATAATACATTTGAAGTTTATTTTGTAATCTGTTATTTGCAATATAAATTGTATTAATATTACAGCGCTGTTTTTTGTACGTAAAGTCATCAGAAAAAATGTCGTTCATTTGAACGTTCAGAACTTCAAGCACATTCAAAACGTCAACTTTTGAGGTGGGTGTTGCAAAAAGTTAATTTTCAACCAAGTAGTTGAATTTTCTACTAAAATATTTGAATTTTGTACAAAAAAAAAAAACTAATTTGAATCCAAATAGTTACATTTTCAATCAAAGAAATGAATTTTTACCTAAAATTATGAATCTTCAACCAAATCAACTGAATTTTTAACAAAGTAGTTCAACTTTCAAGGGAATAGTCGAATTTCTAATCAGAAAAGACACATTTTCAACAAAATAGCTGAGGCCTCTTCAGAAATTTTTTTACCAAAAAAGATGAGTTTTCAAACAAGAATATGTCATTCAAAATTGGAACTTTTGTATTCTCTGATTTTAAGCTGAATAATTTATGTGATTTTAAAATTATACAATTTCAATTTTGAACTATTATTATTGAAAACGTTCGGAAATAAACCATTTTTAATTGCATGCATTTATGTATATATAAATATAATTTGAACATGTCATACGCTTACTCTGAAAGGGGCTTACACTTAGATTAATTGTATGATAATAATAATAATAGTCTTAAATGTGAAGGCTTTAAATTCATTAATTAAATATTAAAGTATATGCCAAATTTTTAATTTAAACATTACAAAATGTTATCTCTTACATAGGTGTATAATTCATTGTTTTCTTTCATGATTTTTTCGATTCAGAGAGAACATTTTAAACTGTATACACGTTCAAAGTTGAAGAACAAATGTTTGTAAGAGTACAGATTAAAACTATTTGAAATCGAATTTACTTTAATTTCCAATATATACAGATGAACTTAAAAAAATAATTAACCATGTAAATTTTCATTTGAGGTCTAAATTTTATGACACTGACATTACATTTCGAGTAAATACTTATTTTCATATAGACTTCATATATCGAACATTTCAAATATTTACATGTAAATAATATTTTGCTTTTAAAATTTATTTATACACTCAGAAAAACGTACAAACACTATAAAGTATACTTGCCTTTTGAAACTTTGCATATATATGCAAGGAGACTTCTAGGCTTTCATATTAATACTGCAGAATTATTACCTGCAGGCCTCCATTCATTTATGTTAAATTTATGACTCATACAGATGGCGCTCTCTATATACGTTTTGAAGACGAATACCCCATACAAAATTTAAAACCTATGTTCTTCGTGAAGAATTTAAAGATACATCAAAATTTGTTTGATTGATCTATTCTATATATTACCTTATTAATTATAAATAATTTTGATAAAAAATGGAGAATTGTTAGCAATTTAATTATTAAGATATTTTTATGTAAACATGAAAAGAAAAAATATTCTTTTAAAAAATGCAAAAAAAAACTCCTAATTATAACTGTGGTAAATATTAATAACCAAAAATTATTGACAGTTAATTTATTACTTGAACATCTCTGATTAATGAACAGAAAATTAATATTCGCGCAATAATACAACCATTTTCTTTTCCTTAGAATAATGAGGATTGTTATTTATTAATTCTTAGGAAACGATTTACAGTTATCAATATTAAGTAAGTCATTTCATTGTAAATCAGAAATGAGTAAAACATTTTATGCAAAAGTACAAAACAAGTACTTTTGTTTATAACATTTTTTAATTAGAATGAAAATATTTTTATAATATTTGTAAGCTATTCCTATATAAGAAGATAAAATCGACAAAACCAGGATTCTGGCTATGATTAACATTAAATACATAAACACAAACAAAAATGCATTTAAAAGTTAAGTTAGACAGCTCTCTTAAAAAAAATTGTATTTTTAACTAAGAAAAATTAGGAATAAACATACAATATTCGGCTTGTGAGAAATAAGTAAATGTTATAGGGGTGTGCAAAAGTTCCCGAGCTTTTCATATTCGGGACGAGCCGAGCTCACTGACCGTCAAAAGCTTATGGATCAAAAAAAGCTCACTAACCGAAAAAATGTGCCGACTGAAAAAAGCTCGCGCGGCTTGTAAAACATGCACTGCGCTACAATATTTTATCGCTTTGTTCGATCGAATATTACTGTATTGATTTGAGCCAACTTTTACAGTATACAAGTTGTTGATACGCAGGAAAACACATTGTCTTTAAAAACATGATTATTTACAAATTTCAGTGAAAGAAACCAATTTTTTTTAATTCACTTTGAAATGTCTCCTTTTAATTAAATGAGCCGCTGATAATAAAAAGTGGAAATATCTCTTAGGTGAGTAAAACGAAGCTATAGAAAAGTGCCTTAAAAATTGATATAATTTCAAGTATGTAAAAAGCAGTAATAGAACATTGGCAGTAAAAAGTAGACAACGGGACTTGGGACCTAAGAAACAGGAATAAAAAAAAATCGCCAGTAAAAAGTGGACACGCGTGTGTATTATTATTGTGTTCACTTTTTACTGCCGAGATTTTCTATTCCTGTTTCTTCCTGCCAACGTACCGTTGTCTACTTTTTACTGTCAATGTTCTATTACTGCTTTTTACAGACATGAAATTATATCAAATTTTTGTAGGCACTTTTATATAGCTGCGTTTTACTCGCCTACGAGATATTTCCACTTTTTATTATCAGCGGCTCAAATTTCTTTCAATTTCGAGAAAAAACTTTTGAATCGAATAGAAATTGAAAGGTATACTTATTTTTAAACCATAAATTACTGTTAATATTGATATTATTTTTATTAATATTCCTGATTTACTTTGCAAGATTTTTGAGCTGAGTGAGCTTTTTCCGGTCCACGAGTTTTTTTCAGCCCGCGAGCTTATTTCAGCCCGCGAGCGAAAGCGAGAAAATCAACCTACTACTTTTGAGTTCAAGGCTCTCTGGACGAGATGTTGTGATATCACAAGAAATGCCATATTTTATGTGATTTATTTACTTTAATATACAGTACGATAAATGATGAAGAACCAAGAATTCTCAAATAAATATATATATTTAGATATTCGCAATAGGTAGAAATTTACAAAATTTGTATGTACTCAACCATTCGATATACTAATATGTGCATGGAAGCTTACAAATGTAATAAAATAATGAATTATAAAATGCTAAGATAATATAATATCTTGCAAGCAAATTAAATAATTTTTGGTGCTTCTTGATTTTTAGGAACGTAGATTTATAGTTCAAAACTATTTGTCAATATATAAAATTTCTTCGGTTCCGACAAGTGTTCCCAGCAGACTTTCTCTCTCTTCTCTCAAAAATTAGATTTTAGAGTCTCTTATTGACGTCCTCAAATGTATATATGTTGCATCCAAAGATAGCACTGCAACAAAATAAAGAATTTCGTTATTATAAAGAAATTTGAAATAATATTATCAGCTTAAAAGCTTACAATAAACGTAGTATATATATAGGGCGGCCGTAAGTCAGGAAAAACTTGGGAATTAAGAAATTGTATTGGTCAGGGAAATTCAGGGAATTTCTATAAGGGGCACTTTGAAAGCTGTCAAGGAGAACAAATAAAAAAATTATTTGAATTTATTTCGGCCCATTTATAAAGAATTCTATGTTAAAAATGTTACAAGATTAAAATTCTTGTCACTGAATATTAATGATGAGTTTAAATGGAAAATTGGTCTTGGAACAATTGGGAATTGTGAAGAAAAGTTTTTTGGCCACCATGTATGTAGAATAATCTTACAATAATTTAAATAAAATTAATCTCCTCACCTCCTTGGAACCATATGCATTGCGAAAATTAAAAGTTCCTCGTTTGTCATATAGTCTAAAATATCTTGTACAATGAATTTCGGCAGCTTTCTCCATTTTTTGGTAAGAATAGATTCGAAAATTATTTCACTGATTTGGGCGATCGTTTTCCGCAATTCTGACGAACATATTCGTCTCTCTAACAAACTTCCATAAATTGGAAAATCCTTTTTGTAGTCTCCAGATTTCAGGCAACACATTATAGAATAATTATTCGTTATTTTTGCCAACTTATTTTCTTCTTTCGATAAAAAGTCATAATAACAGACATAACTTTCATCAATAATATTTCTCCTCTTCATTAGAGAAATCTCCTTCTTACATTTTTCATAATGATCCCACAGTAAATCACTCTTCAGCAATTTCAAATCTTCTTGATGAACAGCTTCTCCATTTGTTTCTCTGATTGTTATAGATTCAGTGAGAACTTTCGCGATTTTCAAATCCTTAGGGTCATCGTAAACAATATAATATTTTAAAGCCAACTGGAGTGGTGAGTACCCATTCACATCAACAATATCAACGTCAGTCTGGTACTTTAACAAAAATTCAACGATGTCATCACAACCATTTATGACGGCTACATGTAAGGCAGTTCTAAGTTCTCTATTTCTGATATTCGCATCAGGTTTTCCTTTTAGAAATAATAATTCTTCCACAACATTGTCAAATAAGGTTGAGGCTTTTAAGTGAAAGTAATTTATTTTTCCTAATTTCTTAGAAGGGAGTGACAATTCAGAGATCCTAAGAATTTTGTTACAACCTGGATGAAGAAATGTACAATTTTCATCGCACAGTGTCTTATTCTCAAGCTTTCCCGTCAGAAGAAGTTGTACATGTGGAAAATTTCTTTTTCTACAGGCCGTATGGAGTGGTGTTCTTCCCGCATTGTCTTGTAGGTTAACATCCGCATCATGACAAAGCAAGAAAGTAATAATTTTTTTATAATCTTCCTGCATTTCCTCCGATGTCCGATTATTGAAAGAATCTCCCCAATGTTCAGTATTATCTTCATCCTCATAATCGTCTCTTCCATCTTCATCTTCATCTTCATATGAATCTTCGAAATTTCTTTTACGGGGATGACAAACCCAGTCAAGTGATGTCCTACCCTGGGAATCTTGTTCATTGACATCGGCACCTTTTTTTACCAGAAGCTCAACAATATCCAGTCTCCCTGTTGATGCAGCCCGATGTAAGGGAATGAAATCGCAATCTTGAGCAAAGAGACTTAGAGAAGCTCCGTGGTCCAGGAGAAAATTCACCATTTCCAAATTTCCCTTTATGACTGCTGCGTACAAAGGAGTAAATTTGAAAGACTCCGTTATCATTACGTTGATGTCAGCACCCAAATATACAAGATGCTGTACAACTGTCAATCTATCACGAATAGCTGCGATATGAAGAAGAGTAAACCCCAGAGGGTGGATAGCATTAACTTCACAAAGCGGGTTTTTCACCAAAATGTCGACAGCCATTTGTTCGTTGTTCATTATCGCAAACAAAAGGACTGTTGGGAACTTTGTTCCAGGAATATCGAAATCTACTGCCCTTTTTATGAGAAATTCTACAGTTTCTTTACTGGTTTCGAGTTTAAGGCTTTCTGGGTGAGAAGTTGCGATGGCTCCATTTTTTAAAAACAGTTCTACCTGGTCCAGCCTGCCTCCCAATAAAACGTTTTGAAATAAAGATATGCCATTTGCGTCGTACCAGGTCATATTAGCTCCCTTCTTAATAAGGAATTCAATCGGTTCTATTTGGCCTGAACTTAAGGCATGATATAGTGTACTATCCCCATTTTGGGGACATGTATTTAAATCAGCTCCGTTGTCTAAACACCGTTGCATGGCTGCTAAGTCTCCACATAAAGCAGCAGCACATAGATTATTATTTTCTACGTCTTGAGGTAGTGCCGCCATGATGTTTTGTATCTGTAAACAAAAATTTGTTTGAAATTTTGTTTGCGACGAATGCTCGTAATGTAGATTTATGAATAATTTTTTTAATTTCCCAATTCAAATCGGTATTATAGGATTTTTAAGTTTTTTTGGGTTGATTTTTTTTAATTGCAAATAAGGCTAGAATTAAGAGCTAAAAATTGGTTCAAAAACTACTTTTGCGATAAGTCCAACGGTTCTCAAGAAAACACCATGAAAAATATGAAAGAACGCGATGAAAATGGTTTTCTGGAAACTATATCTACTGAGCTAAATATTTATTGCTTTAAAATCAGTAATAGTTAAAGGTTCAAGCACTGATAGTTCAAATTATATATAAAGCGTGACTTGTAAGCTTCAACAACAAAATGTTTTAAACATTATATTCTTTGAATAGCTATGACTCTATATTGTATTTATGTGTTTTATAAAACACAGGCCCACAAAAAAAGTGTGCGGTACCACAAAAGCGACCCATAAAGCATTGTGATATTGATCTAGAATAGTTGAAATTTGCACTGATTGGAGTTTTCTGCTTACTAGTTTCTTTTCCGCGTTTGAATTTTCAGTTCAGGTCAACTTATCCCAGGTAAGCCACCATAATTCGATAGTCGCTTTTTTGGCTGTAAAATTAATTTTTTAATAGCCCTTATGTTGGAGAAGATTTACCCAGGTCTTGGTCGCAAACGAAATTTTTTTGAAAGCGTTATTAACAATGAAAATTTAATGTTACAACATGATTAACATTTTTCTCGTGAACGGCTAAACGGATTTTGACCATTCTTACGTTGAATTTTTGTTTAAAAACGTACATTCCAGAAATCTTCCTTCTGACTATGAAAGCATTGCATTTTTTGTAAAAATTATCAGTTGTGCATAAACAAATTGTAATATCGTCCTCCTGAAAGAAATAAAATTTGTACGATACTCGACATTTTTCTGGAGAGAAATGCGAAAAGAAGTACTAGGTAGTTTCTACTATTTCACGGAATATCCATTTTTTAGTGTACGTGCGAGCACTCAGAGCATGCTGTGCGTCAGTTTATTTAAAAGAATAGTAATTACTATTCTTTGAAATCTTTTTAAATTATCAACTTTTGTCACGTACTTTCACAATAATCTTCGATTGTTTGAGAGGAAAAATCGCTTTATCCGAAAAATAATTTTGAACGCTACAAAAATGGGTAAAAATTGTAAAATATTTTACACCAAAAAATACGGCTGCATAATTGTTAAAGTGTGTTCTTGATTCCAAAAATACTAACATTTTATAATTTGGTGTGAAAAAATGTATACAAACGGAAATTGTTTAAGGCCATGTGATATTCAGTTACGTCATATGATTTTTACAATATACCGATGTTCTTGCCGCAACATCTCACGTTTACAAGAATTGAGTTATCGAGTTTTTCAGTTGCATTAAAAATCACTGCTGGCTTTGAATCGTGATTACTCGATTAAAAAAGAAGTGACAAAACTTTTTAAAAAACTCTTGGAAAGCTTATTGAATACCGCGCTTAATGACCCCTGACAAAGGTATTTCTGACCTTTTGACAAGAATATACCACGTAAAAAGTTTTAAACAAATGAAAAAATCTCTCCAATTTTGTACATCGACTTCAACTTGTTGCATGCACTAGAAAAGTTATATCAAAAATCTGAAATTTATACCACATAGCTTTTGAAGTCTTATCTTTAATAGTTAATAGTATCAGAGCTGGATTTAACTATAATTCAGGATATATAATTGTTTGATAGTGAAAAGAAATCCCTCGATATATTACACGAAAATTCGAAAAAAAATGGCGGAGTTATGGGACTTTTAGTTTTCGGGTAACTGTTTTAAAAAATAATATATCTTTGGTCTTGATTGGCCAATTTAACATTTTGGCATCCGAATTTACTTGTTTTAAAATACATTCAAAAATAATAAAAACATTCGAAAAAAAAAAATAAAAATGAAACTGGCCTCTGGTTTTCAAGAAAAAATAATCAAGCATTACGTCTCGTATGGTCATCAAGTCTCCACGTTTTGAGACCCCCTGACTCAGAAAAAGCGATTTTTACGAAGGTGTCTGTCTGTCTAGTCTGTAGGCAAGATAACTTTCGAAAAAATAATCAGATTAGATTGTGCCTCGGATTGTGCTTTGGCACACTTTTTTAAGGCATGAAAAGAAGGAACAAGTTCTTTAACCAGCTATTTTGGATCAAAATTCAAAAAGTTAAAGCATTTTGAAAATTGTTGTGAACATTTTTTTTTTAATAAAAAAATTCTATGTATGGCTATTTATGATTCTCGGAAACTTGAACAGTTTAATTCCATAACATCTTTCGATGAAAATAAAATTATCAGAGTTATAGCATTTTCAAAATCCAAAAAACAAACGAAAATGAACCATTTAGGCGGAACAACGCACAATACTAAAAAAAAGTCAACAGAACAAAAACATTGCTTTTTGAAAGGCCTACAAGATTATCATAACAACTTTTTGAATTTTTCCGAAAAAACAAAAATTCAAAAGTTGAACGCACAAAAAATGAAAAGAAATTAAAAATTCCATTTTGCGGTCAAACTATGCAACACAAAAAGAAATAAGAAGACAAAAAATGTGCACCCTAAAAAGATCTAAAAGTTTATCACTAATAACTTTTTAGTAGGACGCTTAGTTTTTTTTTATTCGTAAAAAATAACAATAAAAATTAAAAATTTTAATTTTTGGACAAACGGCACAAGCTAGGGGGGAAATTAATAGGCGAAAGTTGTTCATTTGAAGACGATCTGTGATTTCGTTATTCATAATTTTTAGAAAGGACGAGTAGATTTTTTAATTGTAAAAAATAAGAATAAAAATGAAAAAATTGAATTTTTGGAAAAACGACACGAGTTGCAATAAAATGTATAATAAAACCTTGATACGCTGCAGGCATGATTCGGGCGTATTACGTGCCTGTTTTCAGGAACTTAAGTAGCCCTTTATGGGT
>CAKNXH010000140.1:812961-855288 GCA_932178445.1 Andricus quercusramuli | reverse complement strand
TTATGTTTATTTTGGAAGCGCATTCCTTGAATAGTCAACAATGTCATGTTTCGGCAACGCATCGCCAACTGGCGCGAATCGAAAAACCAATTTTCAAATAAAACTTACGTATTTTTAATGGAGAATCAGAATCTGCAAGACAAAAATCGGCTCTCATTTATATTTTTCAAGTTACCCCCTCCCGCCCCCAGGGGGTGAGGTCTGGGGTAAATTTTTGCGAAATCGCTTTTCCTCCTCAAAAATGAAAAGTTTTTTTTGAAGACATTTTTTTCATTGGATACATATTACTGAGATATTTCAATGTCTAAAAATAAAAAAACACCCTGAATACGATACATATTGTTGTATGGACATTCGAACCGTTGCATTTTTATTCAAAAATACAAATTTTCGACGAGAAATACTAATATACGCTGTTATTGTTCAAATATTGTTTGAAATCTGATGATTTTTTACTCAAAATACCAATTTTCGGTGTAAAATATAAACATGACCTAAATTTTTTCATCAAAATCTATATTTCAGAGAAAAAACACCAACACAATCCGAATATTGTTATCATTATACCAGCCATGTCCCTTTCAAGGTAAGCGTGACTCATTCGGTGAGGAAGGGAGTAGCTTGGGGTAGGGGGTATAGATTTTTAGATTGATCTAGAATTCCCGTGTTATTTATTCAAATAACACGTCCGTTCCTCAGAACTGCTCCAATCCAGGTTCCTGATCAATCTCTCTAGCTTATTAATGTACAAGGTGTTTTGTTTCAGGTGCCATTCACTCCACTGATACTCTTCCTTTTGCATTTCTTATGAACTATTTGTCGCCACACTCTTCAGTCCTGGAATACTTCTTTAGCTTCCTTCACGTACATTAATTTTCTCATGCAAGCTCTTGTGTTTCTATGGCTTCTTATGTCTCTTCGAATTAGGGTCTCATTCACACATTCTAGCCTTTCTTTTCGCGGTCTACCTCTGGGCACACTGCCGTTTACTTTACCTTGATACACTTGTTTCGTCAGTTGTTCATCTTTCATTCTCTCAACATGCCCAATGCCATCTCAACGAATTTCTTTCACACTTGTTAAGCAACGTCTCCTCTACACCACATTCTTTGAGGATTCTCTCATTACTGACTTTGTCCATTAGAGTTTTACCGCACATATTGCGCAGAGGTTTCATGCTAATCGCAAATACAGAATTATTTATTGCCATTTTAGCTTTTTTTATATGTTTTTGCTTCTCAGAATGTACCCTGCTCTACCGATAACCTTCTTACCCTCGTTTATACGCCTATCTAACTCTCCATCTATCTTTCCGTCATTTGTAAAAAGGCTACCAAGATATACATACTTATCAACTTGTTCTATTCTTTCATCTTTTAGGACAGTGTTGCATATTGTTTTCTCACCCTTTCCTTCGAAAACCATCATTTTTGTTTTATTTACGTTAAATTTGATGCCTATGCTCTTCATGCTTGTATTCAGTTTGCTCAACATTCTTTGCAAGTCTTCGATTGACTCTGTCATAAAAACCGTATCATCTGCGAACGCTAACCCACATACCCTCACAGTCCCGACATCCGTACTTTCTTCGTCGAAGAGGGTCATTCTTAGACACTTGTCCGTCAATATAATAAATAGCCACATGAGGACATAACGCATCCTTGCTTAATACCTTGCATAATATCGAACGAGTCACACAGTTTCCCATTTACCCTTTTTTTATACCATTAAGCCGCTTCCCTTGCGGCGAGCCTCTAGGGGTAGGCGTGACACTACCCGATTCGGGTAGTGTTTCTAGGTGGATAGTTTCTTGTAGTAAATAGCTAAAAGTGTGGGCTCACCACACCCACGACCGTCAACAGCAACGCAGTAGTATTATTCTCGAACGGTCACCCATCCAAGTACTAACCGCGCCCAACACTGCTTAACTTCAGTGATCTAACGGGAACTGGTGTTTCCAGCGTGGTATGGCCGTTACCCTTCACTGTAAAAAATAGGATTCGATTTAGTATTAAAACAGTTCACGCAAAAAAATAATCCCACTTCAGTTTGATCCGCCAATCTAATAAAATAAGGTCGATTTGTGGATTGAAATGGGGTCGACTGTCAATAACTAAATCTGATAGAACAAATTCTGATCTTTCAAGTTTAGAAACCAACGTAACCCATAGGCCTGAAGTTCGCGACGTCTGAGTGTGACAGTTCAATACTAATTTTTACGAATTTTTAATTTCATCTATTTTTTGTTTTTTAGTAAGAGTGAAGTTTGGAACAATTGAAACAATGCACCCTCTGAACCAATTTAGTTCGCTATCTCGGATCATTTATCAATCTGAAGTTAGCAAACTAAACAAGACAGAAACTGGTACAAAAATAAGACTATTTGTGAGATCATATTAGAACGCCCAAAAAAGGATCCCAGATAAAAATGAATGCCTAGTTTTTACTGTGTTACACTCGCTTTGCTACCAGCATATATATCGTTTGTATTGCTTGTAGGAGCCATCCGGAGTCATCCAATGACTCCGTACTCTTTCAGGACTTCCCAAAGTTGACTTGTATCTACTTTGTCAGGTGCTTTTTCTAGGTCAACAAATGCACAGAATAGTTTTTTCTCCACTCTCAAACTTTCTTCTGTGATTTGCCTTAAGCTAAATATTTGATCCGTACACGATCTTCTTGGTATAAATCCACTTTTGACTTCCCATATCTTTTCTTCTGTTATTTTCATTACCCTACGAATAAGCATACCTCTGTAATTATTGCAGTTACTTTTATCTCCCTTTCCCTTGTATATTGGTACGATAATCGCTTTTTTCCAGTCATTTGAAACTTCTCACATTTCGATACATTTTGCTTCCTCATAGAGGGAAGTTTGTAATGACCTAAATTGTCAAATATTCTTTTTTGACATATTTTGATATAATTCGACCCCATGAGCTCAAAAATACAATTTTAAAAAATTTCCGTGTGTGCAACTTTTTCTGTTCACCGTACTTCAAAAAGTAAAAGATCTACAATCACCCGTGTGGAAATCTGCCCAATTAAGCCCAGTTAATAAGTGGGCGCCAACTGGGTCCCAGCTGGGCGTCCCGGGTAAAAAGTTTAATTAATTAAAGCGAGTTATATTAATTATACTACAGGCGGAAGGCAATCTCCCACTAATATTATACATTTTTTAGTTATTCCGATTTCTCAATCATGAAAATTTGAGCCAATAAAACCAAAGAATGTTTACGTCCTGTTTGGACGTATACCGGGTATACCCACGTTGATCCCATATAGTGTGCGCCGCCGTAGAAAACAAGTCGGGTCCCATATGGAAATCTCAGTCGCTGTCAGTTACTATTAATAAATTTAGTTTTTACAGACAATGGGTGAATTAAGTAAAAAAAGGTGTGCGAATAATAAATTACGTTTACTTTTGAGAAAACATCGAGCGATCAGTGGAGTTATAATAAGGAGTAAATTTGAAGACATTGAAGAAGACTCGAGTGATGATAGTGATGAGCATGGTAAGTTACGAAAATCATAGCATTGACTCTTAGATTTCAAAAATGATTAATTATCTGGTTCAAAAATACCTATTATCTCTATATGTGACGTTGCATATTTAATAAAGCTAAAAATGTTGTCAATGCTGAATTACTCGCATTCGAACCTCAAAATTACATAGCCTCATTTCATACTCAATGAATACTAGAATTCAATTTTGTTATGAGAGGACTTATCTTTTTTTTCAATTGAAGTGTGTCTGCCAGAGTAAACAACTATCTAATCCTAATACTTTTTTCCTCAAACGAGTTTTTCGAATTCTGCCTCAGCAATCAAAGAGTCAATTTTTTAAAATAAAACCCTTCTTTTCCTAATTGGGCGTAAAAAGTATTTCCCAGCTGGGGCCCAGCTGGTTACCCCAATCTGGGCATTAGTTGGTCTGAGCGTTACAACCCAGAGAACAGCCCACCTGGGCAAGACTGGGGTTCCCAGTTGGGACCCAACTGGAACTTGGGCAATTTGGCTGGGACCCAGTCTGGCCCCAGTAGACTTTTCCACACGGGCATGAAATTTATTTGAAGTGTAGCTCCGATTGATATTCAGGTCTGATAGGATTTTGAGCTAGATCGACCATTTGGAAGTAGTTTTTTTCTTGCGTTTAGAGATTTGAAAAGAAAAATGTTACCTTGTTTAGATAAGAAAAACTTTTTCGACATTCAAAATACAACAATACGATATTTAGGGTATTTATTTGCGTCTCTGAGTCTCATCGATCGACCCATTGTTGAAGCTTTTATGACCTACCATTACCGATTTATAAAGTTTCAAAAAATGGTTTATTCTGTTTATATGGAAAAAAAACTTTTTTGATATTCAAAACACGACAATATTGCATGTAGAGTATTTTTTGCGTCCTTGAGACGCATTGATTGACCTATTGATGAACCATTGATGAACCTTTTATGACCCACCAGTACCGATTTATAAAGTTTCAAAAAAGGTTTCATTCTGATCATATGAGAAAAACTTTGTTGATATTCAAAAGACGACAATATTATATGTAGAGTATTTGTTCGCGTCCTTGAGACACATGGATTGACCTATTGGTGAACCTTTTATTTCCGACCATTTCCGATTTATGAAGTTTAAAACAAATGTGTCTATTCTGTTTATATGAGAAAATCTTTGTTCATATTATGAGTACTATAGTATTGTATCTCACATGTTTGTTTGCGTCTTCGAGACACGTCGAATGAGCTATTGACGAACCTATAACCTCTTATGATCTAGCAGTACCGATTTATTAATTGAAAAAATATGTTGTTTATCTTGTTGATAAAAGAAAAACTTTTTCAATATTGGGAGTACAACTATAATGTATATGATATAATTGTTCGCGTCTTTGAGACGCATCGATTGCCAAAATTAAGAACTTCTCATAATAATAATAATAATTATTATTATTATTATTATTATAATCACATCTATCGAGCCGGTATGGAGTGCAATAGTCGAACAACGTGGATGCAAGAGAGGGCTGGCAGGTTGCAGGGAGAACCTGTTAATAGACAGGTGTATTACCCAGGACTCGATCAGGTATCGACGCAATCTGTCCATGGCTTGGATTGATTACCGTAAGGCATTCGATAACACGAACCATGAGCTTCTTATCAAGCTCCTTGAGTGCATGGAGGTGCATCCAAAAATAGGGAGATGCATAGAAGAGCTTATGCTCTTGTGGCGGACAAGATTTGTCATAACATCTGACAAAAGACAAGTGACTACAAGCTTTGTCACATATAAGAGGGGGGTCTTTCAAGGAGACTCTCTCAGTCCGATACTTTTCTGCATTTCCCTCTTGCCTCTATCTATTGTGCTCCGAGGCAAAAGCTCTGGATACCTATGTGGCCCGCCGAGCAGAAGAGAATATAAGGTCAACCACCTTTTATACATGGACGACCTTAAACTCTTTGCTTCCTCAAAAAAGGACCTTAACATCCTTGTAGATGCGGTAGATAGGTATTCTAAAGCGATTGGCATGAGCTTCGGACTGGACAAGTGTGCCTGCGTCCACCTACACCAAGGAATACTAGAAACTACATCATCCAGTGACGATCAGGATGTTCAACTCATAGGCGGAAATACCATTCAACATCTTGGTATTGGAGAAACATATACATATCTTGGAATACCGCAAGCGGAAACCCAAAATGTGCATAACTTGAAAACGGCCCTTGGAAAAAGGTATCGCCAAATTCTCAGAAAAATTTGGGCTTCCGAATTATCTGGAAAGAATAAGATCCAGGCGACCAATATGCTGGCCGTTCCTATACTGCTCTACACGTTTGGTGCAGTAAAATGGAACGTCGATGAGTTAAAACAACTTGATCGAAGCACACGCAAGATGATGACAATTCAACGAAGTCTTCATCCTAGATCTTCCGTACCTCGAATATATCTCCCTCGCGATAAAGGAGGTAGAGGATTGCTAAGCTTAGAGTGTCTTCATCGAAGAACGGTTCTGGCTACAGCCTGTTCAGTTCTAAAAAGCACGGATTCCCTTATGCGACTCGTACATCAACATGAAGTCGCCAATGCTGCGGTGTTTCTATACCATGCAGCAGATAGGGCCGCAGAGGAGCTTGACCTCCCATTTGATTCCAGCGACATTACACATGGCCTAGCATCACTAACACCTCTGGTGCTCAAAAGTCGTATACAGGAAGCAGAACATACGCTTCTACTAAGAGAACATGCTGAGAAACCCCTCCATGGTAAGTTCTACGGCATCCTACGTAGAGAAGAGCTCTCGATGGGTCTGACCAACATGTTTCTCAAGTCTGCTGGATTGAGATCGGAGACCGAGGGATTTCTTTTTGCCTGTCAAGACGGCATCATAGACACCTTAGTTTACCGCGAGCGCACAATGAATATACCTGTACGCGATACCAACTGCCGAGCGTGCAAGCTAGAGCCCGAAACACTTGGACATGTTCTCAGTGGATGCTCTAAATATGCACGCTGCGCGTACATAGAGAGACACAATGCAGCTCTAAAAGTGATATATTACCATCTTAGGCATTTCTATGGTGTTGATCTATTGCCCGTCTTGCCATACGCTCAGGGGGAACTCGAGTCAGTCGTGGAGAATGATCAGTGTAAGATCTACTGGAATTTCTCATTCTCCACCACTCAACGTATCAGTGCTACGAAGCCTGACATTGTCCTCCAAGATCTGAAGAACAAGATCATTTACGTGATTGAATTCGCGGCACCAGCCGATGGTAATATCACGGCAAAGGAGGGAGAAAAACAGGCGAAATATCAAGCACTTCTTTTCGAGCTGAGTAAGCTGTACCAAGGCTACAAAGTCCATCTTATAATTCTCATAATCGGCTGCCTTGGAGGTATGAAAGCTTCATTTATTAGCCAACTCAACAAGATTCCGGCTTGCCAGCGTCAGGCTCATTTCATCGCGAACCGGATGCAAAAGGCTGTTCTCCTGGGATCACTCCATCTGGTCCGTCAACACTGTTCCTCTTAAATTCTACAAAGATTGGTAGCTCTAAAAAAGTATCCAGAGGTGAAACCTTCATCTCCAACTGTCTTGTCTGCCGCGTAAGGTCATCCGCGGCTAGAGACCTGACTCCAGGGAACAGTATTGCCCGATGTTATCACGCGTAAATTTCCCGCTCTTGCTTACCTTCTAGGACAGAAGGAGCAGAAGCGGATGACGTACACGTTCCAGTAGCTTTGGGATTGGTTTCATTATTATTATTATTATACCATTAATCCTTTCGGGGTAGGCATGACTTGCTCGGTTGGAAAATAGTGAAAAATATATGGGTATAAAGTAGATCGGCATATAGGTGTAAGGTATATTGGTATAAAGGTGTGAGGTATAGATGTTTTAGATTGATCTGGAATTCTCGTGTTACTCATTCAAATGACACGTTCATTCCGTAACACTGCTCCTACCCAGGTTGCTGATCAATCTCTCTAGCGATCACCCCAAGTGAGGAGCCTCACAAAGTTGTTATACATGGTTCCCCACTTGGGCCCATTAGTATCCAAGCTCTTTGTTTCAAGCATCATTCACTCTAATAACCTACAAATATCACTTTTAAATTTTTCAACAAAATTAGTTTCCTTGTTTACAAACGAATTTTTTATACTGGAAATATAACAGTACTGCATTTGATGTAATTGTTAGCGTCTTCGAGACGCATGGATTGATATTTTGACGAACTTTCGAAGACCATAAGTGAATAATCAATAGCTGCTCAGAAAGTTTTAAGAAAAGTTACATTATTTCTGTGAGGTTTCAATTTGAAATATAAGACTATGGTAGGTTAACAAGTTGTTAATTGTAACAGAACACATGAATTGATATTTTGGTGGGCCCTCTGATTTTCTGAAAATAAAATTTTCGGAAAAACATAAAAATAAGCTTGAAAAATATTGAAACTGTCCATTTTTTCTATTGTTCGGGAAAACCTCCCTCTACGAGGAAGCAAAATGCTCATAACATGAGCAACCTAAGAGGCACAGACAGACTCTCTCAATAGGGTTTTTTAACGTATCGTGTTCAATATCGCAATTGAAAGTTTGTAAATTTTATTATTTTAAATAAAATAAATAATTAAATTTGAGTCTAATAATTTTTGTTCAAAAATAATAATGTGAGATGAAACACGTCAACGTTGCCTAAAATGGTTGACAAATTGTGAATATTCTTTGAAATCTAAGGAATTTTTTTATTAAAAATAAGAATAATTTCTTATAAAAAACAATTACATAACAGAATATTGTTCATCAATTTAAATTTCTTTTGATACCTAATGATTTTTAACTATGAATAGCTCGGAAATGAAAAAAATAACAAAGAATCCGACGATTAAATTAAGTAATTGAAAGAAAATTAAAATTAAAAAGGACGAGAGAAAGAAATATCGAAGAGGATTTGAAGGTAGACTTCTTTTTCTTTCCTCTTTCTTTATTTCTGTATTTTCAAGAATTTCTTAGTTAACTTTCAATATTGGACGTTAAAGAAATTAAATTTTGATTTTTTCTGCATTATTATTATTATTATTATTATACCATTAAGCCATTTTCCTTTCGAGGTAGGCGTGACTTGCTCAGTTGGAACATGGTAGTGTCTAGATGGGTATATAGGTATAAGGTAGATGGGTATGTAGGTGTAAGGTACAGCCATTTTAGATTGATATAGAATTCTCGTGTTATTTATTTAAATGACACGTTCGTTCTGCAACACTGCTCCGACCCAGGTTGCTGATCAATCTCTCTAGCGATCACCCCAAGTGATATTAAATTTTCATGATATTTGTTTTGAAGTATCAATTTTTCGAGTAAAACGCTAACGTAATCTCAAATTTTTAAAAAATTATGAAACTTCAAAATCTAATAATTTTTTTTAAATGTCAATATCCGGTCAAATAGTTTAACAAAACCAAAGTTGTTGAAAATGTTCAAGCTTTTAAATCAAATAATTTTCTATTAAAAAAATTAATTTAAAAGCTAATATAACCTAAAATTGTTGAAAATTGGGAATCCTGATAAGGATTTTCGTTAAAAATGCTCATTTCTGATAAGAAAACTAAGACAACCTGAGAATTTTTTAAATTTCAAGTCTTCCTCGAAACTTTTTGATTTTCTATTAAAACAATATATATTTCTTTAAACACTAATTTCGATCGAAAAGCAAATCGCAGTATCTCTATGCTACTCATAATTTCTTCATTATTGGTCGCAAGTGTCTTACAATTTTTGAAAAATTTATCGCAGCTCCAGAAAAAAAGAGCCAAAAAGGGGGGAAAATAAACAAAATTCGGGTCCTAATCGGGTGCTGGCTAGCCCATTATGACCGAAAAACTTTCTACGTGTCTCATCCAAATATTCTTTTGTACATTTTTAAAAGGATCCAGGGTGTTTAAAAGTATCAAAAATGAAAAGTGAACACTAAAAAAATGCGATTTTGTCCTCTTCATCTAGTCAGTCTTTTCGGCCCCTAGTCGGGTGTTGGCTAGCCAATCAGAACCAAAAAAATCTAACTTTCTCATTCAAATATTTTTTTTGTACATTTAAAAAAAGTGCCTGTGAGTTTAAAAGTATCAGAAACCACACTTGAATTTGACCATGCAAAAACATTTCACTTCTACTCAGCACCATAATAGAACGCCTTGGCAATGCCACATTTGCGGTCAGGATGGTATATTCTGGCCCCGAATAGTTCCCCGATAATATTCTACACGGGAAAAAGCAGAATAGGGAACTGACTGTGATCCCTGGATTTATGATTATTTGTTCTGTACCATATACGTAACGTGAATATAGCCAAAAATGTACGTACACTGGAAATCCAATTTAAGTGCGGTTTTGGGTCTGGTCCTAAATGGCATTTACTTAAATCGAGCACAGCATTCGCTCACTCCGAACGTAAACATTCAGGGCCGTGTGAAACATTGTTGTTGGATTTGGACGCGCTGAGAACACTGCTCGCTTTTTCGCTTCGCTGGTGTTTGTCACGCATGACTGAGCTCCGCTTCTTTTTCGGACCCGTCGTCGCCCTTTCGCACAAATTCCGAGGACTGAGATTTTAGTACCGAATTCAATGGGAGTTACTTCCATTGGATAACCAGTGTAACTGCAACGAATTGTGACGCTGCAGAAATGTAAAACTTTTTTCTACTTTCCTACTAGATAACAATTCCTACAATAATTCTCCTTTATATAAAATTATTGAAGGACATGAAATATTTCTAGTTTTCCCTAAATATAAAAAATAAATTTCACCAGCACTAAATTCAAAACTTTGTCGAATAACTCATTCGAAAATAACCACGTGTTATAAACATGCTATCGAAAGCAATTCGGATCTCAGTGAATCCGTTATCGCGGGCGTTGTTGACTCTCGCTTGCGCAATGACGAATTAAGTAGCAGCATAATGTCGTTGCTCTTGAATAAACATTCATGTTCAGTATGTTACTAAGTAGTGAAGTGAAAACAACGAATAATGTGTTTAGTTTACCACCATGATCACTAGATTTTAGCATTGTTGATTGCTTGAAGTTCACATTATTTCATCAATATTTTATCAGTATTTGAGATCTCGTTACGTCGTTTAATCATTCATAACAAGGAAGATAAGAAATTCATCGACCAAATGGATTTTACATATTGACCGCTTACAATTTCACTGATAGTGAGGTCAATTGAATATGCCAGTTAATTCTGAGAATGGATATTGGATATTTTGACCCGAATCATTTCTGCAGTCTTTAAAAATGTGAGTCAAATTTTGTGAAAGTTTTCCAGTTTTATCACGGTTGGTAAACTTACGTTGAAGTGTTTTATCTAAGCCAAAGACTAATACGACATTATCTATGCATACGTATTCAAGCTTAAAAACAACGACTGGAAAATCCCGAAAAATGAAATTTTCGACACTGTAAAATTTCCGCATCTAAACAATTGAAAAATTGTTTTCAAATAAACATTATCCATTTATATTAAAAATACATCAATAGAATATTTTATTCAATACAATTTTTAATGAAAATGTATAAAGTATTTTTTAAATGCTTTTTAAATATAAAATAACAATACTAAAAAAAATACTTTGCAAATTTTCAACAAATTTTCTTTGAACAAAACATGTTATTACTCTATTTTCAATAAATAAATAACATTTATTTAAAAAAAAACAAATTTAATCAAATGGTTTTAAATACAAAAGCTTCCACTTTGAAGATATTTTACGGTCAAGGAATTGGTAATAATAATTTTTTCAAGTTTCAAGTATTTTTTAATTAAAAGTTTTCTTTAATTTGTATCATACAAAAATATAATACCTTTAAAATTCACAAACGGAAATTTTTTATATAAATTCAAAATCAATGATTTTCAAGTCTTGAAAATACATATAGGCATCATAATTACAAAGTTAATTTAAAACTATACTCAATTTTCCAATTAAAATTGTATCTTGGGCAACTCAAATATGAATATAATTAATAACGATATAAATATTATATGTAATTATTTAATTTTCATTGAATTAAATTCAAACTTGAACAAATTCTAAATATTCCAATTTAAAAGATATTAAACAAAAAAATTTCAGTTTGAAACGTTATGAATTCAAAATAGTTTTATTCATAGAATCATAAATTATTCAAAGTTACACATAGAAAATTTAAAACTTTTGAACTATTCGTTCAATTTGAAATAATACATTTTTGCAAGACTTAAATTTGAAACCACTCAATTTTTCAAGTTTGAATTTACAATATTATTCAATTCAGAGGTTTCAAAAATTCTAAATTTATAATTTACAATTTTTTTAACTCTTAAAACTTTTACCCCGATTATCCCATTTTTAACCTTTCAATTTATAAATTACTTTACTATTGCAGCTATCAATTGAAAATTGTTATTTGATTTTTAATACTATCTTCAAGAATTCCATCAAAAGTTTATTCTGTTTCAAACCCTCTTGATTTAAAACTAAGTAATTTATAAAATTTGAAGCTAAAATAAGTTTAAATGATTTAAAAAAAACACAAACAAATCCGTAAAACTTCACTGAATCGAGTTTACAGAGCTTTTACTGGATAAATTTAATAATTTTCCTTGTCCAATGTGTCAAATAGATGACTAAATAACGTTTTATAAGTTAAACAAACACGCAAATCAGGCATTTTACTGGATTGATAAATCACATGCTTTCTGAATCCGGCAGGATTTTCGTTTTGCGGAAGTTCCGTTTGGAAAAAATTATGAATAATTTTTTTTCCTCTAAAGCTAACGACGTAGATTAATATCAAAATTTTCTCATACTGTCTTATTATTTTTTTCAATAATTTTAGGTATTTAACTTTTTGTAAATTATTCTAATTTTTTTTTTCTACATGAATCTTTTTTTCCCTAAAACACGAAAATCCACATTCTGTACAAAAACAAAACACGATATAACAGTCCAAACAACAAAATCATTCCTCTTAAAAAGACCTAAAGAATAGTCTGTTAGCGCGTTTCTCTATCTCGCTTATACAAAAAATTGTGTACTTAAGTGTGAATAATACTGGATAAAAAATTTTTTCTTTCAAAATAATAAGAATATATATGGTCTCATGCTATATGGTTGATAAGATACTTTTTATAAAAATTTGGCACACAACGCGTTAGAAAAAAGTGTGGAGATATCGAGTTTCATTTTGTTTAAATGTGAATTTTAGTTATCTCTCCCCGGAAGCTCCAAGGGGAGATAAAAGTTCGGTAAAATCTCATGGAATAATATTCACCCTAAAATACAAATTTAGAATAGACAACGAGTAGGGGTTTTAAATAAATTGTCTTAAAATATTTTCAGAAAAATCACTACGAATTTATTGATGTTGATTTTTTTAATTTTACGCCCGATTTCGAAAGAAAACTAAAACTTCTATAAGATGCAAGACGGAAAAAATAAATGCAAGTATTAGTTTAAACAGATTTCAATAATACTTTGAAGATCGACAATTCTCTCTTACAGCCTACGTCATCTGCTTTATAAAATTTGTATATGCACGACTTTGTCAACAAATTTTGTTATTAAATAGGAAAAATTGGTGTAGTGTGATTTTCTTTCAAAGACATTAAAATTGATACGGTCGAACCAAAATTTTGAAATTTGAATTGTAAGTAAAATGTTACTTTCTCAATTGGTAAATGTAAAAACAGTGACAAATTTGTAAAATAGTTGAAAAAAAGGTAAATAGGTGACAACCTGTGATGGCTGAATTTAGTTAATTGTTTCAATATCATTCAAATTAAGAATCTTTTTTACATTCTTATCCTAATGAAAATGAATTAGTTTTATGTCACAAAAAACGGTTTTTACGAAGCTGTCTGCATGTCTCTCTGTCTGTCTGCATCCTGTAGGCACGATAACTTTCGAAATACTGATCAGATTGGATTGAGCTTTGGCACACGTTTTTGAAGCATAAAAAAAACGAGTTCATTACCCATCCATTTTTGACCAGCGCAATTCTGGTTTTAATACATCAAAAATGTTTTTCAAAAAATCAGAAACTCCATTTTGCAGCAAAACTATACGAGATACGTATAAATTCTTAAGAAGAAAAATTTTTCATCTCAAAGATATGAGAAAATTTTGTTCATGCTTTTTTTTATAAGCCGCATAATTTTTCTCTTAATTGTGAAGAATTTTATTAAAAATAAAACATTGCATTTGTGGTCAAAGTATGCAAGATAAGAAAAAAATTCTTCATCCAAAAAAGATTTACAAATTTGTTGTAAATTATTTTTTGATAGGATGCGTAGTTTTTATTTTAATCGTAAAAAATAACATAAAAAAAATTAAAATTTTTGAAAAAACGATACAAGGTACGGAAAAAATGAATGAAAAAAAGCTGGACACTAAAACGAGATAAAAAGATCGACAAATCTGTTATGAATTAGTTTTTGATAGGAAGCTTGGTTTTTATTTTAATCGCAAAAAATAAAATTAAAATAAAAAGTAAATTTTATTGTATTTCTTTTTTTTTTTTTCTTATTTTATATTATTTGAAATAAATAGGTCTGTTTCAATATCAATGCACATTATGAATTGCGAGGGGGAAACCACTCTGGTAATCCGTTGGACCGCTCGGTTATCCGAACTGGTAACCCACGGTAATCCGCATAACGCACTTGTATCTGGAGTAATCTACTGGAAAGTCAGATTAATCAACTTGTAATCCAGATACCTCGGAGTAATCCAGTATAATCAAGAGCAATCCACTTGTAATCCATATAATTAGAAGTAATTTAAGTAATCCAAGCAGTTAATATGTGAGCGATATCTTTTTTATTTGAAATTCATGTATTTTTATCAAAATTCGCCTTTTTCAGTAGAAAATTAATCTTCCTCGTGGAAAATTCACGATTTTAGTTGAAAATTCAACTTTGTGGTGAAAATCAGTCTTATTTGTAGGAAATTTAACAATTTTGTTAAAATGTCATTTTTCGTTTGAAAATTCAATTGTTATGTTGAAAATTCGTCTTTGTGGATTAAAAATTTAACTAATTTGATCGAATAATTTATTTTTTTACGTGAAAATTTAATCATATCGTTGAAACTGTTTTTTTTTATTGAAAATTATTTTTTATTTCAATTGAAAATTTAAGTACTCCAGTTGGAGATTCTTCATTTTAGCTGACAATTAATGCCTTGATTACCAATTTGAATATTTTGTTGAATATTCTATTTTTTGTAAAAGATTTATTTTTTTAATTGAAATTGTAAGTATTTCATTTATGGTAAAAAATGTATCTTTTTTAGTTAAAAATTCGAGTGCTATTTGGATGAACATTTATCTTTTTCAGCTGAAAATTTAACTACTTCGTTGAAAATTCGGTTTTCTTGGCTGAAAATTAACTTTTTTAACTGAAAATTCAACTTATACATTTTTGATTGCAAGTTTATCTTTTTCAGTTGAAAATTCGACTAGTGGGTTGAAAATTCATCAGTTTCGTGAACAATTTGTCGTTTCTGGTAGAAAATTCATCTTCTTGGTTGAAAATTCAACTACTTGTTTAATATTCGAACTACTTGTTGAAATTACATTTTTTCGGTTTCTTTTTTGGGTTTAGTTAAAAATTCCTCTCTTTGGTTGAAAATTTAATTATTTTGTTAAAAATTAGTTTTGGTTGAAAATTTATTTTCTATATGTAGATTTATTTAACTATTCTAGTCAAAGATTCTTCATTTTAGTTGAAAATTGTACTATTTTGATGAATATTCGATATTATTGTAAAAAAATTTTGTTTACAATGAAAATGTAAGTGCTTGATTTTGGTGGAAAATTTATATTTTTTAGTTGAAATTTCAACTGGTTGGATGAGAAGTTATCTTTTTAATTGAAAATTCAACTGCTTGGTTAAAACTTCATGTATTATTTTAAAATTCGTCTTTTTTAGTAGAAAATTAATCTTCTAGGTTGAACATTTATATTTTGGGTTGAAAGTTCAATTATTTGGTCAAATTATCCATTACATTTTTTCTTAAGAATTCGTCTCTTTTGGTTAAAAATTAATCTAATTTGTAGAATATTGCACAGTATTGGCTAAAAGTCAATATTTTGTTTGAAGATTCTTAATTTTAGTTGACATTTCATTTTGCATAAATAAAAGTCTAAGGCAGGACAAATTGTTTTTTTTTATTAAAAGATTCAACTATTTGGCTGAAAATGCATCTTTTTCAGTTGAAAATGTATGTATTTTTTTTAACATTCGTCTTTTTCGATAGAAAATTAATGTTCTTGGTTAAAAAATTCACTATTTTGTCGAAAATGTAACAATTTTCTTGAAAAATAAACCATTTTAGTTAAAAATTCGCGTAAGTCTAGTTTATGCGGAGTAATCCACCATAATTTTATGTAATCCTGAGTAATTTTAGGTCGTCCAGACTAATTTTGTATATAGAGGTAATCCGAAGTAATCCACCTCCGCTGGACCGAATTTTAGGAGTTGTTTCCCCCTCGATGAATTGTAATAATAATTATACACGTATTGAAATGATACATTTTTTCAGGGAAGCTGCGAATAAAGTTTAATGTCATTCAAGGAAACAATATTAAAGTTTGAATAAAAAATTTGCATACAAAAATATAATAGAGTTGAACATAATGTAGAAAAGTGCGCGTTTCGGACAAATTTTAATCGAGCGCGAAGCACGAGGTACGTTATGAGAATGTGTTCGTTAAAATCCGAAGGAGCTTTAACAAAAGCGAATCAAATATCAAGTAATGTAAGGTTCTTCCTGGGTTAAAAATGGATTATGAAGAAAAATGTACTACTAATGAATTTTAAAAGATTTTTCTTCCTAACATCGTAAACGCATTCCTAATACGCGTTTTTCATAGTTGTACATATATAGGTATGTTGATCGATTGAAAGCATAATCTCTTAGTCCTGGTACAAAACGTAATAAATCAAATTTTAATGAAAATATATGCATATATTCCTGCCTCGTACAGTTTAGAGGACAGGTATGTATTCGTCAAACATTTTTCACGAAAATCGATACATTTTTCATGCCGGTACGGATTCCCGATGTATGCTAAGTGACATGACAAAGTTGTCTTGCAAAACTCGTTACTCATCCAAGTTTACGAGAGAAACTGGATGAATCCTAATGGATATTTGCGAAGTTTTTCGACGAGAGCGAATACACCAAAAGTTTTGACAAAAATAACTTTACCGATCCTGAAAACTGATTATTACTTTAAACGTAATAAATATTATTAAAAAATGAAATCCGCAAATAACATAAACAGCTGTATATATTTTGTGATATATTGAAACGGTGTATTCTCATATAAAATATTATTCGTACTCTGAAGAAACTCTGAATAGAAGAAACGACAATGAAAACCGATTTTTCCCATGGGTTTTCTGCACACCGAAGGAAAAACTCGAACCTATTTAGAGGCTACGAAGTGCTCTATGGAACCGAAAAATGTATAAAAAAGTGTCTTCTCATAACACAGATATATAAAGAGTCTCTTTTACCCCTGTAAACCGGCACAGAAGTAACAGTTTTCAGACTAACGTGACCTCAGAATTAAATAATGGGCACTTTTTCTCCCTAGGGAGCAAAAATTCCGTACTTTTTCTCCCTAAGGAGAAAAAGTGCCTATTATTGAATATTGACTTCTGACGCCACACGTGCAACATATAATGGAATATATTATTATGCAGGTGAGCAGTTCACTGTCTACTATAGTGACCGCGACTACACGGGATAGTTGGATGAAGTTAATCAAAATGTTAATGACGATACATTTTTATAATAAAGTTACCGAAACTTACCGTATATGAACGATAAACTTCCAATAAATTTTCGGAAATTTATAATAATTTACACAGTAAAAACTAGGCATTCATTTTTATCTGGGATCCTTTTTTGGGCGTTCTAATATGATCTCACAAATTAGGTATTTTCGCTTCAACCACCAGCTAACTTCACTTCGTTGAGTGCTGAGGGGATAACAATGGACCAAATGCATGGAACAAAACTTTATTTTCGTAATATCTTCGTAATGAATAATAATAATTATTTTATTATTTCATTAAATAGTTCTTAAAAAATAAAACTATTTTTCAAATACACTTATAAAAGAAAAAAATTGTTTTGACGAAGATATTAGCAAAATTGGGCAGAAGTGGATCGTATCCCATGCATTTGATCCATTGTTTTCCCCTCGGCAGTTAACGAAGTGAAGTTAGCTGACTACTAAGTGAAAATGCCTAATTAGGTATTTTCACTTCATAATCAGCTAACTTCACTTCGTTAACTGCTGGGGGGAAAACAATGGATCAAATGCATGGGATTCACTCCGTTTTTGCCCTATTTTGTTAATATCTTCGTAAAAACTAATTTTTTCTATATAAATGTATTTGAAAAATAGTTTATATTTTTGAAGAACTATTCAATGACATAATAAAATAGTAATAATTATTATTCATTATGAAGATATTACCAAAATAAAGTTTTGTCCCATGCATTTGATCCAATATTTTCCCCTCAGCACTCAACGAAGTGAAGTTAGCTGATGGTTGAAGTGAAAATACCTAATAGTCTTATTTTAGTACCAGTTTCTGTCTTTTTTAGTTTGCTAACTTCAGATTGATAAATGATCCGAGATAGCGAACTAAATTGACTCAGAGGGTGCATTGTTTCAATTGTTCCAAACTTCACTCTTATAAAAAACAAAAAATAGATGAAATTAAAAATTCGTAAAAATTAGTGTTGAACCGTCACACTCAGACGTCGCGAACTTCAGCCCTTATGGCTTACGTTGGTTTCTACACTTGAAAGATTAGAATTTGTTTTATCAGATTTAGTTATTGACAGATGATCCTCATTTCGAGCCTATTTCAATCCACAAATCGACCTTATTTTATTAGATTGGCGGATCAAACTGAAGTACGATTGTTTTGTTGCGTGAACTGTTTTAATACCAAAGTTACCTTACATTATCGATAAATTTATATAAAATCCAAGAAATTTCCGAACAAGGGCGTCACCCTCGATGCTTTAATTAGAGCTCGGCTGTGTTATGAGAAATTTCGTATGCAGTAAGGGGAAGAAATAGGACTTTCGTTTCGTGTGATACTAGAGCCTCATACGCGCGCTCCGCGCGCGATCAATTTATTTTCATGTAATTATTTTATTTGGAAATTAAGTTCAATAAAATACTATACGTTGAAAAATAGCCAAACTCTCAAATTTTTAAACCAAATTCTTTAAATAATTGAAAATTCTTGTAAATTTACAAAGCAACATAGATAACAGTCATCGGAAAAATATTCTTAGTTGCATTTATAGACAAACTGAGCCTATTCGTTGAAAAACAGCCAAACTCTGAATATGTTTATGAAAATTGTTAAAATAATCAATAATTATTGCAAATGTGCAAAGTAATGTAGGAAAGTCTTATTGGAAATACGTACTTTCTTGCTTCCGTAACCAAATTGAGCCTATTAGTTTCAAAACAGCTAAACTCTCAATTTGCTTATAAATATTGTTAAAATAATTAATAATAATTGAGAATGTACAAAGTATCACAGAAAAAAAGTAATCGGAAAGATATTCTTAGTTCATTCAATTAAAAAATATAGCCTATTCATTGACAAATAGCTAGACTCTGAATTTGTTTATGAATATTGCTTAAATAATTAATAATGATTGTATATTCGCAAAGTATCGTAGAAATCTGGATTCACTAAACTAATTGATCCTATTCGCTGAAAATGGCCAAGTTCTTGATTTTTTGATGAAAATTGTTGAAATAATTCATAATTCTTGGAAATTTCGATAGCATCATATAAAAAGAAGTCATCGGAATGATATTCTAAGTTAATTCCGTAAAAAATGTAGCCTATTTGTTGAAACATAGCCAAATTCTAAATTTTTTCATGAAAATGGTTCAAATCATTATTAATTCTTGAAAATTTACAAAGCAACATAGAAAAAAGTCATCATTCATTTCGCAAAAAATTGAGCCTATTCGTTGAAAAGTAGCCAAAATCTTAACTTGTTTATAAATATTGTTCGAATAATTAACGAATATTGAAAATTTGCGAAGCATCATAGAAAAAAGTCATCGCAAAGATATTCTTAGATAATGATGCAAAAGAATTGAGCATATTTTTTGAAAAATAGCCAAACACTCTATTTGTTTATGCAAATTGTTAATAATTAATGATTCTTGTACATTTGCAAAGTATGATATCCAACAGTCACTGAAAAAGCATTCTTAGTTGATTCCGTTGAAAAATAACCAAACTTTGAATTTCCTTACAAAAAAGGTTTGAATAAATAAATCATAGTTTTCTAGAATTTGTAAAGCACTATAGAGAAAAGTGCTCGCAAATACATTCTCAGTTATTCTGTAAAGAATCAAGCCTATTCCTTGAAAAACAAAATTTATTTTTTAAAAATATTAATTTTTAATGATAAATAATTCTTGGGAATTTGCGTAACATGATGAAAAAAACTCATCGAAGAGACATTCTTAGTTGATTCCGTCAACAAATTGAGTTTATTCGTTAAAAAATAGAAAACTCTGAATTTCCTTAAAAAAAATTGTTTTAATAAATCATAATTATTGGGAATTTGTAAAGCACTATAGAATAGAAAAAAGTCATCGCATAGATATTCTCAGTTAATTAAACAAAAATCGCAAAGATATCCTGAGTTAATTTTTTTTAATTGAGCCTATTCGTTGAAAAATAGACAAATTCTGAATTCGTTTATAAAAATTTCATAAATAATTAATAATTCTTGTAAATTTGCAAAGTACCATATGAAACTGTCACAGAAAAAGCATTCTTAGTTTTTTTTAATTGATCCTATTCGTTGAAGAATAGACAAACTCTAAATTTGTTTATAAAAATTGTTTAAATAATTAAAAATGCTTTCAAATTTGCTGAGTATCATATCAAACAGTCACCGTAAAAGCGTTCTTAGTTTAATTCGTTAAAAAAAATTAAGCCTGTTCGTTGATAAATAGTCAAACTGTGATTTTTTTAAATTGCCAAATGGCATCTTTTTTCAAGTAACAATAATACACTGTCGGTTCTTGTGTAGAACAAAACACAATCCACAATAATCCATGAAAACTGCCAATTCTTGTGTAGAAGAAATTAGCGAATTTTGTGTTTAACACTGAAATGAAAAATAAACCTTGTGGCAGTAATAAATTTCGATATATTTCGATAGATTTCGATTGATTTCGAGATATTTCGACAGATTTCGAGATTTTTTCTGGAGGAGATTTATTAAATAGGATGTGTTGTCCAATTTCTCCTCTTTGTTGCATAATATACTATTCTGAAGAAAAATTATCCTCAAAAATAAAAGCGTACTAAAAAAGTAGCCTTTTTGAATCAGTCAAAAATTAGTTTTCAAATAAAAAATTAGTGTAAAGAATACTTTAAACTCAAAAATTATGTATTCAAAGGAAAAATTCTTTCATACTTTCCTGTATGAAAATAACTGTCCTCAAGACTAAATCTAAGGAAAAAGGAATGATTTTAGAATTTGCGCTTGAAGCTTTTATTTTAAAAATGTGTGTTAAACCACTGACATATACAATGACGTAAAAACTGACATACACACACTATTATTTGTATATATGAGTGTGTTAAACATAGGGACACTGACAAGGCACCCCACAGTGGGGCAAAATGGACAAAATTCTAGCCTCGATCCAATTCTCAATGAATTTCAAACAAAAAAATTGCTAAATACTTGGAAGATAGCCTACTAACACATACAATTTCAATAATTGTGACATATTGATTCCTTTGAAAAAAATTAAACTGGCTTGGAATCTAAACGAACAAATTGCAAAAATTGAAAAAATTAAGACATCGAACCGTAAATCACGAATAAAAGAACATCGAAATTAGTATTATCCATGAAATTAGTCGAATTCACGGATTTCACGGAACTGAGGCAATTCACGGAATTCACGGAATTTATAGAATTCACTAAATTCATGAAAATCATGAAATTTACCGAATTCGTGGAACAAACGGAATTCATGGAATTCGTCGAATGCACGGATTTCACGGAATTCACTAAATTCACGAAATTCCGGGAATTAACGGAATTCATGGAATTCACGGAATCCACGGAATTGACGGAATTAAAGAAAGAATACCTAAAATAGTATTTGTTCTTTTTTCATGATTTACGGTTCGATGTCTTAATTTTTTCAATTTTTGCAATTTGTTCGATGAGCTTTCAAGCCTGTTATTTTAAGGAATCAATATGTCCCAATTATACAGGAAGATCATGTACAGATCAGATATTTAGCCTAAGACAGATCACAGAAAAAAGCTTGAGAGTAGAAAAGAAAGTTTTCTGTGCATTTATTGACCTAGAAAAAGCATTCGATACGGTAAATAGAAGTAAACTTTGGGAAGTCCTTAAAGAGTATGGAGTGAATGGAGGGCTCCTACAAGCAATAAAAACAATATATACGGGTAGTAAAGCAAGTGTAAGGGTAAATGGGAAACTGAGTGACTGGTTCGATATTATGCAAGGCGTGAAACAAGGATGCGTTATGTCCTCGTGGCTATTTATCATATTCATGGATAAGTGTCTAAGAACTGCCCTCTTCGACGAAAAAGGTGTAGATCTCGAAACCGTCACGGTACGTGGGTTGGCTTTCGCAGATGACAAGATTGTTATGGCAGAATCAGTCGAAGACTTGCAAAGAATGTTGAATAAACTTAATACAAGCATGAAGAACATGGACCTCAAAATTAACGTGAATAAAACGAAAGTCATGGTTTTTGAGGGAAAAAGTGAGAAAACAATATGCAACATTGTCCTAAATGATGTGAGATTAGAACAAGTTGACAAGTACGTATATCTAGGTAGTCTATTCACTAGCGACGGAAAAATAGATGGGGAATTAGATAGGCGCATAAATAAGGGTAAGCAGGTTATCGGTAGAGCAGGGTCCATCCTCACAAATAAAAACATATCAAAAAAAGCTAAAATGGCCATACATAATTCCATATTCGTACCAACTGTACTATATGATAGCGAGGCATGGACCTCTCAAGAAAAGGACAGGAGTAAAATCAACGCGATCGGCATGAAACCTCTGCGCATAATATGCGGAAAAACCGAGGGGTACATAACTTTAAAATTCGCTGTACACAGATTGCATGATTGCACTGTAAAATTGCAATGCGAATGGAGTGATTGCAAGGTGACAACAGGGTGATTGCAATGAACTGTGTACACCGATTGCAGGAGTTGTGTACCCCTCGGGAAAAACACTGATGGACAAAGTCCGAAACGAGATAATCCTCAAAGAATGTAGTACAGGAGAGACGCTAGTTGACATATGGGAAAGAAATCAGTTAAGATGGTTCGGACATCTTGAAAGAATGAAAGATGAACGACTGACGAAGCAAGTATATAAAGGTAAAGTAAATGGCAGAATGCCCAGAGGTAGACCGCCGAAAGAATGGTTAGAATCTGTAAATGAGACATTAATCCGAAGAGACATAAGAAGTCATAGGAACAGAAGAGCTTGCATGAAGAAATGCATGGACGTAAAGGAAGCTAGAGTAGTATGCTAGGACAGAAAAGTGTGGCGACAAATAGTTTATAAACAGAGTGACAATAGAGTGAATGATGCCTGAAACAAAGACCTTGGATACTAATGGGCCCAAGTGGGGAACCATACATAACAATTTTGTGAGGCTCCTCACTTGGGGTGATCGCTAGAGAGATTGATCAGCAACCTGGGTCGGAGCAGTGTTGCGGAGTGAACGTGTCATTTGAATAAATAACACGAAAACTCCAGATCAATCTAAAATATCTATACCTAACACATATATACCTATCTACCTTATACCATATAACGACCTACTTTACACCTATATACCTATCCCACTACTTTCCAACCGAGCAAGTCACGCCTACCCCGAAAGGGAAATGGCTTAATGGTATAATAATAAATAGTAACTGTATGTGTTAGTAGGCTCTCTTCCAAGTATTTAGCTTTTTTCAAATTCGTTGAGAATTGGATCGAGGCTAGAATTTTGTCCATTTTGCCCCACTGTGCGCCGTGCATAAATTAAGCAAAGTCCTATTGGGGGGAGGGGGAGTTGAAAGATTTTTCTGTGCTGTCTGGAATGAGGAAGGGGAGGTGGGGTACGTGTTCAAAATAATTTCTTACGTAAGATATTTTCACGTCTGTGAAACACTAAAAAAAAAGTTTAATAATGTGGTAGACTCATCATTTTCGTTTAAAATTCATTTCTTCTGTCGAAAATTTAAGTATTTTGTTGAAGCTTTGTTCTTTTTTTTTGTTAAAAATTTAACCATTCCATTTTTGGTAGAAAATTTATCTTTTTTAGTTAAAAATTGTTTGTTTTTTTTGTAGAAAGTGAATCCTCTTGGTTCAGATTTCAACTATTTGGTTGAAGATTTATTTATTATTTTTTTTAAATTCATCTTTTTTGTAGAAATGCAATCTTTTTGCTTAAAAATATGTACATCGTTTACCCTAAAAACTAATCTGTTCTAGTTGAGGATAAAACTGGTTTGTTGAAATGCGTATTTTTTATTGAAATCAACTGTTCTGAATTAAAAATTTATGTCAATCTTTTTTGGCTGACATATCCATTATTACATTTTTTGTTGAAAATTCATCTTTTTGGTTGAAAATTAATTTCTTCAAATGGAAATTAAACTATTCCACTGTTGGTACAAAATTTGTCGTTTTTAGTTTCAACTTCAAGTATTTGGTTGCAAATGTATATTTTCTGTTAAAAATACGTCTTTTTTAGTAGAAAAATTAAATTTTTTTGCTCACAAAATGCAACTGTTTAGTTGAAAACGAGGTTGAAAATGAATCGGTTCAGAATCAGGTTTCAAGTTTGTATGTTGAAAAGGTTTGAAATTACTATTTAAAATAGGGATTCAAGTTTGTATGTTGAAAATTTATCTTTTTTGATTAAACTCAACTGATTTTGATTTGAAATATAAATATTTTTCAGTTGAAATATTAATTATTACATTTTTTGTTGGAAATTCATTTTTTTAGGTTGAAAATTCATTTTTTTAGGTTGAAAATTCAACTATTTTGTTGAAAAATCAACTAGTTGGTTAAAACTTAACTTTTTTGTCAAAAATTCATATTTTTTTATTGGTAATTCAACTGTTTTGTAGAAAACTTGCCTTGTTGGTCGAAAAATTCAACAATATAGTAGAGAATGCAACTAATTGGTAGAAAATTCAACTGTTTTGTAAAAAATACATTTGTTTTGTTCAAAAATCGTCTTTCTGGCTGGAAAATGCAACAATTTAGTAGAAAATACAACCATTTAATATAAAATTCAACTATTTGGTAAAAAATTCAACTGTTTCATTGAAAATTCGTTTTTTCTTGTTGAAAATTAACTTTTTGCAATAAAAATTGAAATATTCCATTCTTGATTAAGAATTGATCTTCTTTAGTTCGAAAATTCAACTATTTGGTTAAAAATGTATGTCATTTATTGAAAATTCGTCTTTTTTTTATAGAAAATTTAACTTGTTGGTTGAAATTCAATTATTTTGTTCACAATTTATGAATTTTGTTGAATATTCATCTTTTTAGAGGAAAATCCATCTGCTTGGTTAAAAATTCAACTATTTGGTTCAAAGTTAAAATATTTTGTTGAGAATTCGTCTCTTTGGTAGAAAATTGATCTTCCTGGCTGAAAAAGCATACTTTTGATTTAAAATTCAAATATTTGGTTGAAACTTTAACTGTTTTGTGAAAGGCTCGTCTTTTTGGCTTGAAAATACTACATTTTGGATGCAAATTTTTTTTCTTTTATTGACTGAAAAATATTTCTTGGTTGAAAATTCGTTTTTTTATTTGGAAATTCATCTCTTTTGGTAGAAATATCATATTTTTAGTTAAAAATGTAACTGGTTGAAAATGAATCTGTTTTTGTTGAGGATACAACTGTTTTTTTGCAAATTCGTTTTGTTTTTCAATTCTACTGTTTCTTGGGTAAAATATCAACTACTAAAATCTTTGTTAATAATTCATTTTTTTGTTGAAAGAACAATTACTTTGTTGAAAGTTGAACTATAACTTTGTTGATTCATAAGAAACAGTAAGATTTTACCAAGTTCCCCTCTTCCTAAATCGTCTTACGTAATTTTTGGATAACCCCTGAATAAATCCACGAACGAAAATTTAGTCGGTAAAAATTAGGTAGAATAGGGTGGGAGGGGGGTCAAAACTTACAGGCCATAAAGGGGGACATGTTGTTCAAAATTTAAGAAAAAAAAGTTTACATAATTCATGCACGGCCCCCAATATAGGAATATTGAACTAGGTATTGAATAATATCTTAAACGAAAAAAGTTTTTTTCTTAACTTTATGCGCTCGAAGATGTGGTGAATATCTATCAGGGTAGGTCGAAACAACAAAATGCTGGAAGTGGAAATTGGAAGTATGTGAAAAAGTAGATTATCAGGTTAAAAAAACATCATCTTTTTAAAAAGTTCCGTGCGCCTTCATATTTTTGGTCTAAAGGATGAAAAAGATTACTGTATAAATTTGATAGAAATTGTAGTATATTTAGTGCTCCTCAAATAGCGTTAAAGCTTGAATAGAGAATATTTCTCAAATTAATAAAGAAGTGATTTGGAATAATATTCTCAGCATACGACAAATAATATGGAAATACAAAAAATAAAATTTTTTTCATCAAATTTACGATAACACTTACATATATTCTTCTTATAAATTTGCACAACTTTTATCCATTGCAATTTCTTCTAAAATTACTATTTTGAAAGTAAATCATTATTTACGCGGTACTTAACATTATATTACCTTTTTGATTTTAGAGAAAATTAAAACAGATGAAAATTGTGCAGATTTACAATAGGAATATGATGTTGTTGGTAGACTTTATAAAAAATACTTTATATTATATATATTTTCCGTATTATTGTTAATATGTAAATTTAATTGTTGTTTATAAATCATCTTAGGTTATATAGATAAAAACGACATGAATTCCGAAACATATATTTAAAAGCAATTATTTATTATAAAAATATAATGCCAATTGGGGAACACTCAATGAATTAATAATAATAATCAATTTAGTACTCCGATTGGCTTTAAATTTATACAGTAACGTTTTTTCATAATTTAAAAAAAATATTAAGATTCACTGAAATTTTTTTTGCCTTGATTTTTTTTAAACCATGGAAAGAATTTTATTAGGTATTTGAAGTTTTTCTACTAGTAAAAATACATCAGAAAAAAATTGTATAAGCCGGGGAAATCATAAGTATGAACACAATGAGTACCATTTTTTTCTAATGCATTTTTAACAGTATAAAAACCTTGAATGGCTAATAAAATTCTATCTTAATTCCTATAGATTTTTAAATTGTTTTTTTTTAAGGTTCCCATTAACCATAAGTTATCGCCTGGAAAACGTTAATTAAAAAGCTGTAAAAAAAATAGGAGATTTCGATTTACACTGTACATTAGGGTGTATTACTGTATTATTTAATACTACGCCTTCTTATTTTGAGATTTTCTAAGAAACCCATCGACTGTTCTGTTTGATTTCTGTTTTTTTTAGGTAAAGTACTTTCTTCAGGCATACCTTTCTTTCATTTGTTATTTTTAAAAAACTCAAATTTGTGAGTATGATCAATTTTTTATAACACTTTACTGAAACAAGTAGACAAAAATGTCTAGAAAAGTATCAAAAAAGTAAAAAAGTGTGACACTTCGAAGCCTGCAAACATAAGAGACAAGTTTGAGACCATTTTTTCCATCTCAAAATAGTTTTAAAAAATCTTGTTCACGCATTTTCGATCTTGTAATCTTGAGAAAGTAATTACTAAGTACAAAAAATCTCGTGCGCGGAGAAAAGTCTGAGTCTGAGCACAGAAATTTAAATGAGAAAAATCCGCTCGTTACTATCAAACTTTAAAAAGTAAATTATAACCTGCCTCCCTTTCAGTTCGGAAAATTCATCCTGTAATAATTCGAGGCAGGAGGAACTAAAAAATTGACTTACTACTTGCAGCAATGACATCTTTCTGTAGATTCTGAAAAAAAAATAACAATTTTTCAATTTCAAACTATCCAGCTGATTACTATAGCAGCAGATAGATCATCTTAGTTGTAAAATAATATTTTACCTTCATTTAGATTCGACGATGAGTCCTGACTAGGTAATCCCAAAATTCTGCGTCAAAAATAGTATCCTTCACAATACCACGATTTTAGAACATATTTTAAGCGTTTTGACTAAGTTTAATATAAACAGAAGGGTCTTCTCGACGGATTATTTTAAATTCCCGGTTTCCTCCCGGGCAATTGTTAATTTTTTCCGGTCAATTTAAAAGAGTTCAAAAGATATGAATGACATCTAACGATTTTTAAAGAGTATGATTCGGAATTTGAACCGTTATTATTTTTTTAATTCCCTTCATCTAAATCATAACTAGACCTACTTTCCAAAATTCCAAGTCAGAATTAAATTTATTTATAAAACTTTCTATTATAATTCAGAAATGAAGTAACACCCTTTTTATAAAATCTGATTTGGATCTAAGAACTTTGAAAATCTGACGAATCCTGACTTGGAACAGGGATTATTTCTGTAAAATCCCTTTTTATAAATCAGAATTGAAATTATTTTCCAAAATTTCACGTTTCATTTCAAAAACTACTTGTTCCACGACAAGATGATAATTCTTTACGAAATTGCTTCTTCCAAAGTCAAACTTCATTCTTTCGGGGCTTTTTTATCTTTCATTTATTTGCTTCCGGTCCAAACTTAGAAATTTCATTCTTTTAAAAAATGTTGTATACCAAGTTACAATTAAATTAATTTCCCAAATTCCCTGTTTGCGAAGTTTGAAATTGCGACGAACAGGGATTTTTTTACATTCTTTCTTCTAATCAGAACTAAAATTCTTCTAAAAAATTCCCTCTTCCAAGTCAGGATAATTGTAATTCTTTACATGATTTCTTTCATTTATTTCTTGTCCCAACTCAAAATTATTGAGAATATTTTAGAAAAACCTCTGTTTCAGAGTGAACATTATCATTCTTTACGGAAATTCCCACTTCTAAAGTCTAAATTATAATTCTTGAAATTCCCTGCTGCAAGTCACAATTACATATATTTCCCAAATTCCCTGTTCTGAGTCAGAATTGTATTTATTTGCAACATTTTCTATTGTAATTAAGAAATATAGTAAATACCCTTTTCTAAAATTCGGAAGAAGCTTCAAAGTTTGACGAATTTACTTGGAACAGGGATTGTTTTTGTGAATTCCCTTTTTATAAATCAGAATTAAAATCATTTTCCAACATTTTTCGTTCCATGCCAAAAATTACCTGTTCCAAGACAAAATTATAATGATTTACGAAATTCCCTTTTCAAAAGTCAACATTTTAATTCTTTACGTTTTTTTTATATTTCATTTATTCATTTCCCGTCAAAACGCAGAAATTTAATTTTTTTCGTAAAATTCCCTATACCAAGTCACAATTAAATTCATTAAAAAATTCATTACGGAATTTTTCTGGTTCCAATGATTAGATTATAATTCTTTATGGAAACTCCCTGATCTAAGTCACAATTACATTTATCTCCAAATATTGCCTGTTTCAAATCAAAAATATATTTATTTACAACATTTTCTATTCTAATTAAAAAATATAACTCCCTTTATTTCTAAATTTTGGAAGAAAGTTTCAAATTCTGGTAAATATTTACTTGCAATAAAAAAACGAATTTTTAAATTTAACCAAAATCTGACATGGAACAAAGAATTTTCAAAACCGGACAAATTTTGACTTGGAACACGGATAGTTTTTGTGAATTTCTTTTTTATAAATCAGAATTAAAATTATTTTCCAAAATTTCTCGTTCCATGTTAAAATTTACCTGTTTCATGACGAAATTATAACTCTTTACGGGATTTTAAAAATATATTTCACTTATTTATTCCCAGTCCAAACTCAGAAATACCATTCTTATAGAAAATTCCCTATTTCAAGTCAACATTAAATGCATTACAAAAATTCCCTGTTTTAAACATCAAATTGTCACGAATTCTGACTTGAAACAAGGATTTTTTTTTAAATTCCTTTCTTCTAAATCAGAATAAAAATTTTTCTCAAAAATTACGATTCCATGTGAAAAATTCCTTGTTTCAAGTAAAAGTATCATTCTTTTCGAAAACAACCTTTTCCAAGTCAGGATAATTGTAATTCTTGAAAAAATTTCTTTCATTTACTTTCTGTCTCATCTCAGAATTATTGTAAATCTTTTAGAATATCCGCAGCTCCAAAGAGAAAATTATCATTCTTCACAGAAATTCCCTGTTCCAAAGTCCAAATTATAATTCTTTGCGTAAATTCCATGTTCCAAGCCACAATTACATTTATTTTCAATAATCCCTGTTCTATGTCAGAATTATATTTAATGGCAACAGTTTCTAATATAATTCAGAAATACAGTAACTCTCTTTTTTCAATTTCGAAAAATTTTAATTCTTTACGGGATTTTGTATCTTTCATTTATTTAATTCGGGTCCAAATTCAGAAATATCATTATTTTAGAAAATTCTCTATACCAAGTTATAATTACATTCATTTCAAAAATTTCCTGTTTGGGAAGCGTCAAATTATGACGAACAGGGATTTTTTTTTAATTCCGCTCTTCTAATCAGAATTAAAATTCTTCTCGAAAATTACAATTCCATGTGAAAAACGTCCTGTTCTAGGCAAAATTATCATTCTTCTCGAAAATTCCCTGTTCCAAGTCAGGATAATTGTAATTCTTCACGTGATTACTTTAATTTACTTCCTGTCCAACTTAAAATTATTATGATTTTTTTGGAAAATCCCTTGTTTCAAAGCAAAAATTATAATTCTTTACGAAAATACCCTGTACAAAGTCACCATTACATTTATCTCCAAATATTGCCTGTTTCAAATCAAAATTATACTTATTTACAACATTTTCTATTCTAATTAAGAAATATAACTCCCTTTATTTCTAAATTTTGGAAGAAGAAAGTTTCAAATTCTGGTAAATTTTTACTTGTAATAAAAAAACGAATTTTTAAATTTAACCAAAGTCTGATATGGAACAAAGAATTTTCAAAACCTGACGAATTCTGACTTGGAACAGGGATTGTTTTTTGAATTTCTTTTTTTATAAATCAGAATAAAAATTATTTTCCAAAATTTCTCGTTCCATGTTAAAATTGACCTGTTTCATGACGAAATTATAATTCTTTACGGGATTTTTAAATATATTTCACTTATTTATTCCCAGTCCAAACCCAGAAATACCATTCTTATAGAAAATTCCCTATATCAAGTCAACATTAAATGCATTACAAAAATTCCCTGTTTTAAACATCAAATTGTCACGAATTCTGACTTGAAACAAGGATTTTTTTAAAATTCCTTCCTTCTAAATCAGAATTAAAATTTGTCTCAAAAATTACGATTCCATGTGAAAAATTCCTTGTTCCAAGTAAAAGTATCATTCTTTTCAAAAATTACCTTTTCCAAGTCAGGATAATTGTAATTCTTAAAAAAATGTATTTCATTTACTTTCTGTCCCATCTCAGAATTATTGTAAATCTTTTAGAATATCCGCTGCTCCAAAGCGAAAATTATAATTCTTCACAGAAATTCCCTGTTCGTAAGTCTAAATTATAATTCTTTGCGTAAATTCCATGTTCCAAGCCACAATTACATTTATTTTCAATAATCCCTGTTCTAAGTCAGAATTATATTTAATGGCAACAGTTTCTAATATAATTCAGAAATATAGTAACTCTCTTCTTTTCAATTTTGATTTGGAACAAGGAATTTTCAAGATCTGATGAATTCTGATTTGAAACAGGGATTGTTTTGGTAAGTTCCATGACAAAATAACAATTATTCACGAAATTCCTTCTTCCAAAGTCAACATTTTAATTCTTTACGGGATTTTGTATCTTTTATTTATTTAATTCGGGTCCAAATTCAGAAATTTCATTCTTTTAGAAAATTCTTTATATCAATAATTAAATTCATTTCCAAAATTTCCTGTTTGAGAAGCTTTAAATTATGACAAACAGGGATTTTTTTAAATTCCACTCTTAAAATTCTTCTCGAAAATTACAATTCCATGTGAAAAAAATTCCTGTTCTAGGCAAAATTATCATTCTTCTCGAAAATTCCCTGTTCCTAGTCAGGATAATTGTAATTCTTTACGTGATTACTTTAATTTACTTCCTGTCCCAATTTGAAATTACTATGAATCTTTTAGAAAATCCCCTGTTCCAAAGCGAAAATTTAAATTCTTTACGGAAATACCCTGTACCAAGTCACAATTACATTTATTTCCAAAATTCCTGTTTCAAAGTCAGAATTTTATTTATTTTTTCAAGAGCTGACGAATTCTGACTTGGAATAGAAATTGTTGGTGTAAATCCCCTTTTTATAAATCAGAATTAAAATCATTTTCCGAAATTTTACGTTCCATTTCAAAAATTACCTGTTCCATGGCAAGATTGAATTTTTTCACGGGATTTTAAAACATTTATTCCCTTCCCATCTTAGAGTTGTAAATCTTTCAGAAAATTCTGCTTCAAAATCAAAATAACTATTCTTTACTGAAATCTCCAGTCCCAACAAAGAATTATAATTCCGATGACTGAATACAATTTCCGGGTTTCCTGATTTCCCGGTCCGGTATACTAATATTCGTGAAATACGAAAAAATCCCAAATAAATTTAATGGCCATGAAATCAAATTTCGAACGTATTTCATATATTATAATTATTCAAATATTTTCCAACACACACTAAAGTAATTTTCGATTTTAAGTCTGGGCTACCGGAACTTTTTGTTTAAAAAATTCATAGGAATTTTCCGTCGACTCTCATTATACCTGAAAATGAAAAAAGATCAGAATTATATAACAATATGAACGAAAATTAATATTGGTCGTTATTTCATTAGGTACATTCCGATAAAAATATTTAGACCAAATTTAGAAAATCAATTTAATTTTATTTACTAATGATTTTTTTCATCTAGATATAAGATCAATTATATTGTTTGCATGAAACAATAAGGATAAAATACTTAATATAATAAAATAAATTTTTCTTTGGTATATTTTTAAAGAATGAAAATACTAAAGCAACAAGAATTAAACAACATGAGAAACACCAAGCTCCGAAAGAATGCGTTATAATTATTTTGCAAAATAACCACATTTTCGAGCCTAACCTTACTTTCGACTTAGACCTTTTATTCGGAAAAAGTGATTAAAAGCTTCTTGAATCTCAACTTACCGATGTAAAAAGGGTCGAAAACACAGTCTATGTGGCTGAGAAATACGAAAAATTCAAAAATCCTCCGTGTGATTATTTACATCCCCGCAAAATCGCCTAAAAGCAGAAAATCTAAAAAAATACGTCGAATTTTGATGAAAACATATCGAATTTTTACGGGCACTGATTCTCGAATCCGAATTTAACACAATTTTACAGAAAAGAGATTCAAACAAACTTTTTAGAACCAAGAAAGCGGAACACGTCGCGAAAATTTCGGCTTCGAGAAAAACCAGTACGAATCTGTAATTGCGTAGTGTGTAAGTGAGCATGCGTGCCAACCGAAAAATGCCAATTTAAACACGAATTTCTAAATCCATCTTATTTGAAATACTCAACTTTAATTTTACTTCAGATTCATAAAGTAAGTAAGGAAGAGGTTAAAATTAATTAATTTCATATAATAATTCGTCAATAGATAATGAAATTAATAGAATTTCCAAAAAGAAAATTTCAGAAGTACTGCGCATGCGCCATACGGGCGAGGAATTGGCGGTAAAATTGGAACGCGCGTTATTTTGGCAATTATAGTCAATTAAAAAAAATATTATATTTAATTAATGATAGTCGTATCTACTTTCGAGAATATATTCTGAAGAAAATTTTAGACTTGATTGATTCAAGAATAGTAAGGCTATGGTCTCAAATATCACGTATGTAAGAAATTTAACAGTTTCAATTAAAAAGTGTTTAAGTTGCATCAGATAACAAAATTATCATTATTATTCACCAGAAAAAATACATTTGCTTACATTTTAAATTTAAATCCCGGATACATTTTTTTTAATTAAAAAAAATAACAGGATGGAATACCTATATATGACCGACGATTTTTTCAGGTAATTTATTTATTTTTTTCGTCAGATAACTTTTTTTATAAACAAGTTATCGCTCTGAAATTATGGATATTTTAGACATTCATATATGAGAAATATATACGGAGGATAATGATAAAATGCAAATTTCTATTAGCATTCAGGGCTGCAACGTAATTACTTATGTCACTTTTAGTCACTTTTTTCTTAAATCACTTCTTAGTCACTTTTTTTCAAATCACTTCCCAATCACTTTTTGAAGATAAAGTCACTATTGTCACTCTTTGAAAAAAATTAATTTAGGAACTTCTTTCAATAAATTAAAACAGATAGCCCGTAATGATTTCGAAATGTTTTTGAATTTTTTCATTTGTTTGAATTATTTTGAATTCACTCTGAATTCTTTGAAATTCCTTTGAAATTCACTGAATTCAATGGATATTTTTGAAATAAAAAATTTGTTCAATTCTCCCTCAAGACTTTTAAAGTCACAATGAATATTTATGAATGTTATTAGATTGTTATTCACTAATTTTATTCACTTCCATCTACCTGAATTCGATAGAATTTCTTTGGATTTAAAAATGGTAGTTCTATTCACTTGAATTCTTTTGAATTTGTTTAAATTCACTACAATTTTACTCAAATAAATGGAATATTTTGGATTTGTTATTCAATTCATTTGAATGCATCCTGAATTCTTATTAATTTATCGTGAATTTTTTTAATCATTTGAATTCTTTGTAATTATTTTTTGAATTTAGCCTGGACTTTGTTTAAATTTACTTGAATAGTTATAAAGTCACTCAATTCTACTGAAGTAAATGGATTTTTTTAATTCGCCCGGAAGTCTTTTGAATCCACCTTGAACTGTTGGGAATTTTATTAAATTCTTTTGAATTCCTTGCATTTTTCTCAATTTATTCCAAATTTAATTAATTCAATGAGTTTAAAAATATTTTTTCATTGTTTTTATTTCATATGAATTTTATTAATTCACCTTGAAGATTGAGGAATCTCGTCGAATGTTTCTCCTTTCCCTAAAAATTTTCAAAGTTTACTTTAAATTTTGTTTAATTATGTTCTTTCAAATTCTTAAGATTCTCATCCAGGTATTTTGAAAATTTGTTTCAATTCATTAAATTTTTTTTAATACGCAATTTTTGAAAAATTCTCTTTCAATTTTTATGAATTTCATTGAAATTTCCTCATTTCCCTTGAATTCCTCTAAATTTACCCACATTAGTCACATTATTAAAGTACATTATTTTAAAGTGACTAATTTGCATTAATAATTTCTTTCTGTCACGAATGTCATTTTTAAGTCAACAGAATTTGATTAAACTTTTTAATAATTCCAAGTGAATTCTAAGGATTTTAGGATAAATTCTCAAAATAAAATAAAGGAATAAATTTAAAACAAAAATTCGCGTGAATTTAGAGGAATTTAAGAGAAATGAAATTGATAATGACCCTACAGTAGATAATCATTAATTTAAAATAATAATGTATGTAAAATAATTATTTTAATGTAATTAGTAGTTAAGACTACTAAAAGACGAATTTTCTGTACAAAATTTGAATTTTCAACTAGAAAAATAGGAATTTTCAGCAAAAAAATTAATTTTCAACAAAAGAGTTAAATTATCAACCAGAGATGAAGCTTCATTTAAAAAATTTCAACAGAATAGTTCAACATTAACCAAAGAGATGAATTTTCAGCTAAAAATATGAATCTGCAACACAAAAGTGATTTCTTAACAAAGTGGTGCAAACAAAATAGTTTAAAATTAAAATAAGAAGTATATTTGCTACGAATATACTTGAATTTTCAACGAAAAAAGACGAATTTTCAATAATGACAGTCGAATTTTCATACAAAAAGGATGACTTTGTGAAAAAATTATTTAATTTTCAATCAAACAGTTGCATTTTCATCCAAGAGAGATTAATTTTCTACTGAAACTGATGATTTTTTGAATCAGAAAGACAAATATTAAAAAATATAGTTGAATTTTCATCCAAAAAATATTTGAATTGATTTTTCAACAAAAAATGTGAATTTTTCTCAAAAGGTAAATTTGCTACGAAATAGTTGAATTTTCAACAAAAAAGTAGATTTTTGGACCAAAAAGGATGACTTTTTAACAAATTTATTGAATTTTTAACCAGACAGTTGCATTCTTATCCAATAAATATGAATTTTCTACTCAGACCGATGAATTTTCAAATAAAAAAAGATAAATTTGCAAAAAAATAGTCGAATTTGCATCCAAAAAAGATTTAAGGTGGTTTGTCAACAAAACAGTAGATTTTTGGACCAAAAAGGATGACTTTTTAACAAATTTATTGAATTTTCAACCAAACAGTTCCATTCCTATCAAAGAAAAATGAATTTTCTACTTATACAGATTAATTTTTCAATAAAAAATAAATTTGCAAACAAAAAATAGTTGAATTTTCATCCAAAAAATATTTCAGTTTATTTTTCAACACAAAATGTGAATTTTTCTCAGAAGGTAAATTTTCTACGAAATAGTTGAATTTTCAAAAAACAGTAGATTTTTGGACCAAAAATGATGACTTTTTAACAAATTTATTGCATTTTTAACCAAACAGTCGCATTTTTATCAAAGAAAGATCAAATTTCTACTAAAGCAGATGAATTTTCAAAACTTAAAGACAAATTTTCAAAAAAATTGTTGGATTTTTATCCAAAAAACATTTCAATTGATTTTTCAACACCAAAATATGAATTTTTCTCAAAAGGTAAATTTTCTACGAAATAGTGGAATTTTCAAGCAAAAAGATTGACTTTTTAACGAAACCGTTGAATTTTCAAAGAAATAATAAAAGTTAAAACTAAAAAGATAATTTCCAGCAGGAAGCAACTACAAAAAAAAGAAATGTAAATACAAAGCAATTAAATTACTAACAAGAATGTTATATCAGGGTTACCGCGAAACTTCAATTTGAAAATTCCCTTATTTTTTCCTGACCAATTTTTCATTTTCCCTGAAGACCAGAAACTTAAATTTGTAACATTTTCAATCAAGAATCTTTTATAAACGGAATAAAACAGTTTCAAATTAAAATGGAAAAATTTTCAAATTTATTCTACTTGACAGTCATTTAAAGTTATAGAAATTCTCTGATTTTCTCAAGATTTTTTTTCTAAATCCCTGAATTTTATAAAAAAAATTGTTGCTGGCTAAGTTCGTTTTTCACTCACCAGGTTTGTTTGGCGCGTAAAGTTAATTTCATATTAAATTTCCGTACAATTTCTGCGAGTTACTTGTTTCATTTGCGAATTTTCAAAAATCACGTACATGAATAGAGGACCCCGGCCCCCCCCGGCCCGGACGGGACAAATCGTAACAAAATCTCTCAACCCCACCCTCCCCCTTGAGCTGTTACGTAATTAAAGTACGATCTCTCATCTATTGATGAATAGAGGTGACAAAATCGTACCCTTCACCGCGTCTAATAAACATTTTTAATACAGCTAATTGAATAATTTCATGATATTTTTAAATTAAATGTTGTTGAATTTTTTCCTATCTACTGTAGGGTGGTTCCCCCTAAAATTAACAATATATACTGCATGATCATTATCTACTGTAGGGAGGACGTCCCTTTTGCAAAATAAGAAAAAAATCGTGAATTGTACTATAAAATAGAACATTGCTTGACTGAGACGTTGTCTATTGATCAATAGAGATTGAAGGAATTGTTGCGACAAACTGGGTTATATACACGCAGCGAACAACCTGGAACAGGTTGTTTATCATTTTTATTGAGTATTGGCTCTACGTACTCAATATTACGTTTGCGGATCACGTTTCTTTTTATTACCGTCATGAGCAGAGATCGTTTGGTGAAAAGCCATGAATTTATCGATTATGGCCTCTCAGTTTACTCAAATATATTGTATATAATAATCCATTTATAGTTTTAAATAGATACAATCGTAAGAATCCTGCATCTCATTAATCTGATAAAATCTTTAGATTCTGGGGAATTGAGAAACTCTAAAAAGATGTTTGCCTCCTGGCTACAATTTCACATTAGATATAATAATACACATATTGTAATACGAAATATACCGTTGATTTTCTTTGAAATTGCACTGTTTTTATTACACTAATTTTTAGGTAGTATTATTTCCATTTTCCTCCATTAAAAATACTATAATTATAATTTTATATTCAAAAAGCCATATTAAAGAAGCCATATTAAAAATAATAATGCCACTTTGAGACGGAGTTTTCCTTTGAAAAAAGAATTGCTAACATTTTTTCCAATTTCAGGCACCGAGCAGCTCGTTACGCTTTTCTTCAAAGTACCTCCACAAAAAGTTGTCGTTTCCTTATTTTGTCTTCGTTTCGCCAAGGAAAAATAGTACCCTATAAATTAACGGATATTGGTGAGGGGATCCGAGAAGTCACAGTAAAAGAATGGTAAATAAAATTTAATGCTCCTGAATATATCTTCTGGCAAATAGGCATATTTATCAAGATTTAGGCACCGAATCCGATCACTGTTCCAATATCAGACTTCACAGTCCAAAATGTTCTCAAAACATGGGAAATATGGTGATTTTTCTTTAAAATAGGGGAATAAATTATTTGAAATAAAATAGTATGCGAAGCTCTTCGCCCGGGGTGATTATTAGAGAGATTGATTAGCGACCTGTGTCGGAGTGGTGTTGAGGAACGAACGTGTTGCTTAAATAGGCAGCACCGAAATTCTAAATTGATCTGAAATTTATACCTCCTCCTTTATACCTCCTCCTTTATACTTCCTCCTACACTTCCCCTTCCCACTTTTCTCATATGATTTCCTTGATCCCCGATAATATAATGAGGCTAGAACCGAGTGAGTTGCGCTTACCCAGATAGGGATTTGGCTTAATGGTATAATAATAATAATAATAACAATAATAATATATAGATACCACATCGTAAACTGGGGCTAAGCGGTGCATATGAGGGGGAAAGTGGCGCACCCTTCATTCTATACTTAAAATGCGATATTGTTTCTTATAGATTTTGCAACTGAATTTTTATAATTGTTAGTAGCAAGCCTCTCTATTTTTCACCTAGAAGAAGCAAATAATGCATTTAGAAACGCATAATCATTGGTGTGCCGCTTTACCCCACATGCGCCGTTTAGTCCCAGTAAGGTATTGAATTCAATATGGAACGTTTTGAATTTCGAAGATTTAAAGTCGAAATATATTGCATTATGAAAAAAAAATAGATAAATTCTTCACAAAAAAAAATTTCAACCCAAAGACGAATTTGTAATACAATAGATGAGTTTTCGAGTTAAAAAGTCAAATTGTTTCGAAAATAGTTGACTTTTAAACCCGAAAAGATACATTTTCAAAAAAAAAAAAGTAATAATTTTCGATCAAGAAAGAGTTTTCAATCAAATACTTTAATTTTAAAACATGCTAATTTTCAAATAAGAAAGATGAACTCTTAATAAAATAGATTAAATAAATTTAAATAAATTGAAATAAATTAAATTAGTTAAATAAATTTAAACAAAATTTAACGAAACAGTTAATTGCATTTATATCCAAATAGTCGAACTTTCAAGCAAGGAACGAATTTTTAGCCAAATGGTTTAATTTTGAACTAAACAGTTGAATTTTCAAAGAAAACAGTTGTATTTTCACCCGACTAGTTAAATTTTCAAGCCAAAATAAAAAAAAAGCCAGAAGCTAAAACAATATAATTTCCAAGTAAATAGTTGAATTTTCAAGCCAAAAAAACGAATTTTTTAAAAAGCGTTGAATTATCAATCTATAAAAAGTTAAATTTTCAACCAAAAGGATAATTTTCAAATAAGAATCAATTTTCAGATAAATAGTTGCATTGGCAGCCAAATATAAATTTTCGAACAAATAGTGTTATTAAAAAAAGCAATTTTCAACCAAACAGTTGCAATTACAACCAAATATTTGAACTTTACAGCTAAATAGGCGAATTTTCAACAAAATAGTCACATTTTCAAACAAATGGTCGAATATTTAAACAAACTTTACCTCAACTAAAAATAGTTGTATTTTCAACCAAATAGTTGAATTTTCAAGCCAAAAAGTAGAATTTTCAACGACAAACATAATTTTCGACAAAGAATATAATTATCAACCAAGAAAGATAATTTTCAACCAAATAGTGGAATTAAAAAAAAAATTAGGTTTCAAATAAACAGCTGCATTTACAAATAACCAGTTGAACTTTCAATGAAAAGAGACAAATTTTCAACAAAATAGTTGAATTTTTAGCCAAAAAATGGCTACCCTAATTTTTTTCATACTGCCTTATTTTATACTTCAAAATATTCTTCTATAGAAAAAATGATAAAACCTATGTGCTTCATATATAAACTCTTTATAAACCAAATTTCCGTATAATAAAATTCCGGATTCTGATGAATAATTAAAAAATTATTTTTATAATAAATAAATTAAATTAAATATCTTCATGAAATAAAAGTATGTTATTTTATTTATTATTTATCATTTTGTTAGTTAACAATTTCTTAATTATTGTCTGGATTCGGGAATGTCCTTGTATCAGCAAAGTTAAAGTGTCGGAAATTTTCAATTTCAGTAATATCATAAACTGACGGGAATTTTAATATTCGAGAATTTTCCAGTTCGTGAATTTTAAATTATCAGCAATTTTCTAATTTCGGGGACTTTTTATTACGAATATTTTATCTTTCGGGAATTTGTTCTTTAGTTGAAAATCCGTCTTTTTCGGTGAAAAATATTAATCTTCTTCGTTGAAAATTCATGTTTTTGGATGAAAATTCCACTGTTTAGTGAAAAATTAGTCCATTTTGCAGGTGTAATAATTTTGTTCGAAAGTTCTTTTTTTTGGTTAGAAATTTAACTATTTTGTTGAAAATTCGTTTCTTCTTTAGATTGCAAATTCAATAATTTTGTTAAAAAATTAATTTCTTTAGTTAAAAATTCAAATACATTATTGTAAATGTCTTTTTTTTAATATTCATTTTTTTATCTGAAAATGTAACTATTTCATTTTAAGTTTAAAATTGATGTTTTTTTAGTTGAGAATATATGTTGCTTAGTTGAAAATTAAACCACTTGGTCAAAAGTTGAACTACTTTGTTAAAAATTGATTTTTCAGGTTGAAAATTTTGGATATTAGTTGAAAATGGTTTAGTTGAAAATTAAACTTCTTTCATACAAAATTCTTCTTTTTTTTTTGTTCAAGATAATTGAAAATCCAACTACTTCGTTGAGAATTAATGTATTTTTAAAAAATTTCGTCTTTTTTGGTAGACAATTAATCTTCTTGGCTGAAAATTCAACTATTTGAATAAAAGTTTATCTATTTTGTTGAAAATTAAACAATTTTGTTATGAAGTAATACTTTTTGGTTAAAAATTCGTGTGATTCTAGTTTAGGCGGAGTAATCCACCATAATTTTATATAATCCAGAGTAATCCTATGTAATCCGGAGTAATCTTAGGTAATCCAGAGTAATTCTGTATATAGATGTAATCCAGGGTAATCGGATATAATCCGGCGTAATCCACCTCCGCTGGACTGCATTTTGAGGAGTTGTTTCTCCCTCAGTATCCTGTGTAGGATTCGATGTCGGATTCTTCAGTAGGGCGTGAATTTCACCTTCTTATTAGATATCAATTTATTTTTGATTAATATCCATTTTAGAGTTTGCTTTTTAATTCTTTGATGTTAAATATTAAATAGTGTTGATTACTGCTTCAATATTGTTGGAGAAACAAAAAGAAATTTTCCTCAGCCGGGATTTGAACCAGGAACGCCACTATACATGAGTTGAGCATTAATCGATTACCCTACTGAAGCTGTGGAAGATAATTTCTTGTTTCTCCTTATCACATGGTGACGCGAATCTGCATCTCTTTGCCTTGTGAAACTTTTTTTTCTAACGAATACTTCAGTCTGAAGAATTTTTACCGAATCTGAATTTAAACAAAGATGTTATTTTGTTGACCTATACTATACGTATATATATATATATATATATATATATATATATATATATATATATAATTATTGTACCATTAAGCCATTTCCCTTTCAGGGTAGGCGCGACTTGCTCGGTTGGAAAATAGTGAATAGGTATATAGGTATAAAGTAGGTCGGTATATGGGTATAAGGTATATAGGTGTTAGGCATATATGTTTTAGATTGATCTGGAATTTTCGTGTTATTTATTCAAATGACACGTTTCTTCCGCAACACTGCTCCGACCCAGGTTGCTGATCAATCTCTCTAGCGATCACCCCAAGTGAGGAGCGTAACTGATTAACACTCCCCTCATGTATAGTGGCGTTCCCGGTTCAAAACCTCGCTGAAGTACATTTTTTCTCGTTTTTCCAAAAACGATAGACCAGTAAACGACACTATCCTATAGATGAAAACTCGTAATTTCATGGAGGAAGAATTTCTGTTAGCTATAGTAAGTCATAGGGTGACCTCTATATTTAAAAATTAAA
>CAKNXH010000140.1:759872-807961 GCA_932178445.1 Andricus quercusramuli | reverse complement strand
AAGCCTTGATAAGGGTGCTGTGTGAGCACCGAAACGTTGGTAAATACTTTGCATGCTTTTTTATTGTGATTTGATCATAATAAAAATAAAAAAGACGAAAGAAATAAAAAAGAGAAGGAAGGGGATTTGGTTGGTTGCCTTCTCATTTTTCTCTCCTGTTTTTTATTTTTGTCCAAAGAAACAAAATTTTTTGTTTTTTAGGAATTGCAATAGGAGCATTTTGTGGTGGTTCTCCAAATTTTATCATTGAATTCTTGTTTTATTTTCAGGAATTCTATGTATTGACTTGATTATTGGACGTTAAATGGGATTTTAAATTTGATTTTAGTCTTGTTTGAAATTCTTGAATTTCAATTAAATATACTAGCAAAAATAGCTTATATTCACACATTTCTTATTTTGATTGCCTATATTATACAGCCCCACAACAAAAAAGTAGGTTGTCCGACGGACAAGAGTAGTCACATCCTATGGATTTTGGGTCGCTGAATCCAAATCCAAGGTCAAAATTCAGCCATCACTCTCAGGTTTTTTTCTAAACTCAAAAAACATAGTTTTTTTCTCTTCTATTTTTGCATTGAAAAATATGTAGAAAAAATCCGTGTTTTTTCCATCTCGACCACAAATTCGGATTCAGCGGCGGAAAATACATAGAAATGGTATTTTTTGGTCCGCTGGGCTCAATACTATGCGGGGGGGGGGGGGGGGGGGGGGCACAGACAACAGTACCGTAAAAGCTTGCCGAAAAAAATTTGATGTTTCGCCAAACCAGAGTAGTCACATCCTTTGGATTCGGATTCAGCGACACGACATCCATATTTGCCGAAACATCAAATTTTTTCGGCAAGGTTTTACGGTATAATTATTCTCTGCGTGCAGCCCCTCCCCCACCACAAGGTATTGGGCCCAGTGGACCAAAAAATACCATTTCTATGTATTTTTCGCCGCTGAATCCGAATTTGTGGTCGAAATTGAAAAAAAATCACGGGTTCTTCTTACAAATTTTTAATGCAAAAATAGCAAAAAAAACTATGTTTTTTGAGGTTAGAAACAAACCTTACGGTGATAGCGGAATTCTGATCTTGGATTCGGATTCAGCGACCCAAAATCCATAGGATGTGATTACTTTTGTCCGTAGGACAACATAATCTTTTTTTGTGATATTGTGTTATTAAATTAAAAGATATGCCTCTATTTAAAGTACTATAAAATATAATTATTAATCATAGTTTGAAAACATTTTATGTAGCTACATTGGCTTTGATACAATTTTAATCGGCTTTCGGTGATCTGTAACTTTCATTTAAATATAAGATTTTATCTTAGTAGAAATTATAAGCAAAGAAAAATCCTAATAAGTTAAGATGGGATTTTATAGCGTAATAAGATGTTCTTAAAAAACATTCTGGAATTCTGAGTCTTAATAATATCTTCTATTTTCGACACTGATCTATTTTGAAGATTTTTTAAATTGAAAGTTCACCAACTTTTTTAGTTTTGAATGTTTATAATTAAAAATCATAACATTTTGAACATCCTTTTGAAAAAAGTCCATCTTGGAGATTTCCAATTGAAAATCCTTCAATTTCCAATGTATACAGGGTCTCCAAAAAGTAACGAAACACCTGAATAATTATCCAGTAAAACATTGTTCAAATAGATCAATGTCATTCTTGAAGTAACTTTTAACTAAGAATCCATTGGTGACCTTGAATTTGACCCTGAGCTTGCCCTTCAAGGTTATTTCAAGGTCAACTTTGTTTTTTTAAACGGGAACCCCTTTTTTTGACAACAGCAATCGAAAGAGCGGGAAATTTCACTTCCAAACATGACCTTCAAATAACCTTGAAGATTAAGCCCAAAGTAACGACCTCGACCTTCTTCCTGAGTAAATTTATGGACGTAAAATTTCCCGCTTTTTCGATTGCCGTTGTCAAAAATAGGGGTTCTCATTTTAAAAAACTAAGTTGACCTTGAAATAACCTTGAAGGTCAAGCTCAAGGTTAAATTCAAGGCCACTACTGGATTCCTCGTTAGAAGTTATTCCAAGAATGACCTCGACCTTTTTCGTGAACACCTTAGCCGAAGCAGTACAGATTGGTCCCGACCCAAACGTGGGTCAAGCCTAAAAACCTCCAGCTGAAGCTCAAGGTCATCCTTGACCCATGACCTAAATACATGTTTGGACGTAAAATTTCCGCTCTTTCGATTGCTGTTGTCAAAAATAGGGGTTCCCATTTAAAAAAACAAAGTTGACCTTAAAATAACCTTGAAGGTCAAGCTCAGGGTCAAATTCAAGGTCACCACTGCATTCTTCGTTACAAGATACTTTAAGAATGACCTTGACCTTTTTGAAAAATATTTTACCTGTAAAATTATTTAGGTGTTTCGTTACTTTTTGGACACCCTGTATAATTTCAAATGATATGGTTTAGAACGTTTTTTTTAATATTTCAATTTTGAAGATTTGAAATTGAAAACTCTCAAATTTAAAAAATTGTATAAATAAAAGTTCTTAAGTTTTCATGTTTTTGAATTCAAAAGTCAAGTTTTTAATTCTAAATCTTCCAAACTGAAGACATTTCGAAAGCAAATAAACAAACTTTTAGAAGTTTTAATTATGATACTTAAAACTTGCAAAATTTTTAATTGTAAATTGCCAAAATTATAAACTCTTTAATTTTAACGATTTACAATTCAAAGTTCTACAGTTTCATGATTTTCAGTTTAAAATTCGTCAATTCTAAAGATGTTTAAATACAAATTCCTAAATTATGATTATTTTAAAGATCAAAAGTAAAAATTTTTCAAATTTAAATTCCAAATCAATGAAATTTCAAACTTTAATCTTTAAAATTATAGAATTTTTAATTGTAAAACTTAAAACTTGCACAATTTATAATTGAAAATTTACTATTATTCATTATGTTTTATTATTTAATTATTTCGAAGAATTACGGAAAATTTTTGAACTTTGAATATATAGAATTTATATCATTCAATTTTCAAATTTATATTTTAATGGTACGTAATTTTGATCTTTTTTTGGAATAATTCAGTTCTGAAAAATTGCAATAAAAAATTCGTCAATTTTAAGGATTTTCAATTTAAAACTCTTTCATTTTGTAGATGTATAAATAATAATTCTTAAATTTCGATGATTTTGGAGATCAAAATTCGAGAGTTTTTAATTCTAAATTTTCCAAATTGAAGAAATTTGGAATGTAAATCATGAAAATTACAGAAGTTTCAATTGTAAAAGTTAAAACTGGCATAATTTTTTGTTGTAAATTGAAAAAATTAAAAACCCTTCAATTTTCAAGATTTACAATTTAAAGTTCTACAAATTTGAATAGTTGCAATTGAAAATTCTTGAATACAGAACATATATAAATGCAATTTATTAAATTTTCAAGATTTATATTTTAATGGTATGTAATTTTGAACTATTTTAAAAAAATTCAATTTTGAAGACTTACAATTGACAGTTCTTCAATTTTCACGACTTGTAATTCAAAACTCTTTATTTTGAAGAGGTATGAATACTAATTCTTAAATTGTAATGATTTTTATGATCAAAAGTCAAGACTTTTAAATCTTCCGAATTGATAAAATTTTACATGTAAATCAGCAAAATGACCACATATTACAATTTAAACCTTATATAATTTGTAATTGATGGTGAATTAAAAAAATTAAAAACGGTTCAATTTTTAAAATTTACAAATGAAATTTCTACAATTTTGGAGAGCTACAATTGAAAATTCTTGAATCTTGAAAATATACAATTGCAAATTATTCAATTTTAAAGATTTATATTTTGATTATATTTAATTCTGAACATCTAGTTTTTTTGGAATAGTGCAATTTTGAAGATTTACAATTGAAAACACTTCAATTTCAAATCCTTTAATATGGAATATTTTCAGTTGAAGACTCAACAATATTTAATATATATATATATATATATATATATATGATAGAAAATGATGCAATTTTGAATCATTTTTTGGAATAGTTTAATTTTGAAGATTCAATATTGAAATGCAATCAATTTTATATAGATTTGCAATTGCGAATTCTCCAATCGTGAGCAGTATAAAATTATACCGTTGATTTATAGTTTTTGAACATTCCTTTAATTTTGTAAATAAGCAAGATGTGTTTCCGCTAATGAAAAAAGGAAATTTGCAGGAAATTTAGGTTACTTAAATTATTAACTGAATGTTCTTTTTTATAGGAACTTCCACAATACTGTATCCACTTTAAAACTATCCTAAAGTCAGATAAAAATTATTGATATATCGATCTAGCATTATGAGAATTTAATATTCCAATTCAAACAAAATTATTTCCATTCAATCGCAACAAATTCAAATGGACAAAGTGAATTAATGAATTGGAAGATGATTATATGTATATAATTTACAGTGGCGGATTTACCGAACAGGCAACAAAGGCAGCTGCCTAGGGCGACAACTTTTTAGGGGCGGCAAAATTTCGAACGTTTAGAAATTTCGAATAAAAATGTTTAGTCATAATTTGTTATCAATAATATTGTTTAATAACAAATGAACGGCATATTAATCATATACTTCTTTACAATATTATCCGCTCCTAATGAACACTTTTTTAATCGTTCGAAAAAACTTTGGAGGGAAGGGAGTTGCAATTTCGCAACTGCCTAAGGCTGAAAATGGTCTTAATCCGCCGCTGATAATTTAATTTGAAGAAAGAACAAGTCAGGGCAATTGATAATTTAAATAAAATTTCCTCTGAAAAAAGAAACGCCTTTCAACTCCGCTGGGAGTCGAGCCCAGGACATTTTCTTTGCCGGACTGCGCTCTTGGTAGAGTAGTCGTCCGGCAAACGAAAGGTCCTGGGTTCGAATCCCAGCGGAGTTGCGAGGCGTTCTTTTTTTATAGACAATTTTATTCAACGTCTTTTGAAACTATTCACATTTGCAGAGGTATTTCGATTGTAATTAATTTTTTTCAGAGTATTCCGCATTTCACATACAGTGACGATTGCGATGTGACGAAACTGATACGCTTTAGGGAGGAAATCAAAGACGCTTTAAAAAAAGAAGGAATTTCTTTAACTTACATGCCGTTTTTCGTGAAAGCAGCTTCAAAAGCCCTCGAGCAATTCCCTCACCTAAATGCTTGGCTCGACGAGGAATTGCAGTCTGTAAAGATGGTCGAACAGCACAATATAAGCATCGCAATGGATACGCCTGAAGGTTTAGTCGTGCCAAATATAAAGAACGTCCAGAATCTCACTATTGTAGAAATTGCCAAAGAATTGAACAGACTACAACAGCTTGGGAAAAACTGTTCGATCCCTCTCAGTGACATCACCGGCGGAACTTTCTGCTTGTCCAATATTGGAACAGTAAGCTGAAAAAACTCAAATTCAAATTTTAATCGTTTCATAACTTTCCACATGAAATTCAGTATTTCAAAAAATGACTGATTCAATACGAAATCATTAGAATCAAGAAACCTTTTTCCTGAATTTTAGGGCTACTTAAATACTTAGGTAAATCCTCGTCAACTGCCGCCTTTAAGTCCATGAACATTGCCCTTTTTCCTATTTGCTCCCTTTATTTACCTGGTAATTCAGAACATATATACAGAACATATATAAGTATTGTCCATCACTCCCTTTCCTGTCCTAAACCCTGTCTAATTCGGTGGCTCTATTTTTTTCCCTCAACTTCTTTTTTCAACCACTCCGATAAAACAACAACATACACTTTATACAATGTTGCCATTAGCGTCACCCCCCTATAATCGTTAATCTCCTTCCATTTTCTCCTCCATACTCTATTGCACATTATTTGACATTATTCATGCCCATTCCGTTAGTTCTGTCCCCTCATACTTCCGCAGACATCATTTGGAATCTCATCTACGGCAGGCGCCTTTCCATCTTCCATTATTCCTAACACCTTGACTATTTCTTCTATTGTTATGTCTTCTTCCTCATCTCTTTGCCTACCACATTTTCCTCCTTTCCCCTCTAGCCATCCTAGCAAATCCATAAAATATTTTTTTCCATTCTACCATCTCAATATCTTGGTTTATTCATTCTCTCTCTATCTATTTACAACCTTCTAAACCTCTTCTTCCGTCCTAGCTTTCTCCGTCTCTCCTTCAAACCTTTCATTTTCCTCCTTTTTTTGATCACCCAACTCAGTATATTCCATTTTTTCTCCCATATTCTTCTCCACTACTTCCTCTTTTCTCCATTCTCTGAATTTCTTTCTCACTTCCTTCTTCTCTTTACATTCCTCATCCCATCCACTTCCCATCCTCCTGCTCTTTTTACCTTTGCTTCCTTTTTAACCATATTACTAATACTATTTTCTCCTTCTAATATGGACCCTGGGTCTATATATTCCTTTTCCTCACCCCCTCTTCATTTCCGTTTGAGAGAAACCATCCCATCTCCTCCAAGCTCTTTAACAATTTCTTTCCCTCCCCATTTAGTATCTTATCTTTGGATTTATTTCATCGTTCTCCTCTCCATTCCCTTCCTCCTTTATCTTCTGATCTCGCATTGAAATCTTCTAATATAAATCTAATCTCTTCTTTATTTTCTCCCATCAGTTCTCTCTACTATTAATCCTTTTGTGTGTTCTTTTATCTATTTCTTATCCTTCCTTGTTCTACTTTCGTTCCTTCCTCCCCTCACCATTCCTCCTACTGCTCTGCCTTTTTTATTCTTCATATTTGCATTTTGAACCTGCCACTTGTAACTTCTTGGTAAACCTCCTCTTACTCTTTCCCATCCCTTTACATCTAGCCACGTATCCATCACTACCGCTACATCCCATTTTTCCAAATTTCTTACAAACTCCCTATCATTTCTTTCCCAGCCTGCTATATTCCAGTAGCATATCCTCCATTCTTTCCTTCTTTCGTTTCTCGTCTCTTTTTGTTTACTACTATTTCTTATTTTTCTATCTCCTGTACCATTCTCTTCTAGTTTCTCGAAACCTCATTTTTTACTGAATCTTCCCTTAGTTCGTCCCAATCCCACAATACACCTTCTATCTGTATTCTCCAATTCTTAACCGACGTTCTTTTTCCCTTATTTCTTTCTGCTTCCGCTATTTTCCTTAACTTATACTTTTCTTTCTACCCATGTCAAACCATCCTCTATTCTCTCTGAGCTTCCATATAACTCCCTCGTCTTTGTCACCACTACCCTCTTATGTTCCCATTTCTTTAATTTCATCAGTACTATTTTCTCTCCTCTTCGCGCTTCCTTTCCTGCACTTCGAACTTCTTCTATCTCTGCCTCAGTGTCTATCCTTTTTGGCACTTCTTCCACTCCCTTCTTCAGTTCCTTTCCCTCTAATCTTAGACCCTTTATCACTACATTCTTTCTTCTTTCCTCTCTCCCTCTCTTTCCTTTCTATTCTTCTCTCAATTTTGCTCAGCCTTTCCTTATCCTCATTACCGATTTCCCGCCCTCCAAACTCCCCGTCTGAGTTTTCTATCTTTTCCATCTTACTTTCCAACTCCTTTACATTTGTATTAGTCTTCTCCTGCTTTTCTAGTATTTATTCCAACGTCCGCATCTTTTCTCTAGCTCTTCCCTGAATTCTTCCCATTTCGTTATTTCTTTCCTAAGTTCCCACCATTTATTATTATTTTTACTATTGTCTTGTAAGGCTGGTATATTTAAGCCCGGTAGCACTGCAGTTAAGACCTATTGTATTATGCCTTTTTATTTTTAAAACTCCGGTGAAACACAGGTCCATACGCGGGTCATCCTTTGTTGCTAAAGTAACATTTAAGTCCTTTAGCATGAACCGGCAGACGAAACTCCACTTCACTGGGTATGGGCCTGTGGAAAGTTTTTTTTATTAAGATGGGCTTAGAATCACTGTATGAATTTAATCACAACCAGTAATAAATAACCCGCGGCTGCATCCGACTGCATTGGAAGTACTCGCATTTGCCTGGACACTTGGCCAGGGGAGAGGAAAACTGCAGAAAACCACCTCCCGAATTCAGCCTGCTTTTCGACAGTCGAGTTTGAAGGCAAACATTCCCCCCTACCAATCAAATGCTTACAGTTATCCTCAGCGACAAATCTCCTGCTCGACATTAGTTAAAACGCAGCGAATACACAACCCGGTCGTACATCACCCATCCGAGTACTATCCGCGCTCGAAATGGCTTGACATCTGGACTGACTTTTTTCGTATCAGCATTTTTATTTTTCGGCAAAATTATGTCATCCCATAAATATCAGCTTCTTAAAGACATAAAACTAAACATTTTTGGAAAAAGCATTGATATTTTGAAAGATGTATTTTATACATATTATTATGGAAAACAATATATTTCAGCCCCAAGCAATTCCATGGCATCGCCAGACTGTCAGATTTCAAATAAAATCGTTGGACTATAATATAATATTTACCTTAAAAAATGCCGACAATTTTAATCCTCGTGAAATATTTTTCTAGTTGCGTTGGTTTGAAACTAAACAGTCAGATCTTTCTATAACCATATTATTTATGTAAAAAAAAATTTTAATTACAAAATTAGAAATATTTTGTTTTCAAACAAACTTTCAAAATTTTCATTGAATTTTTATCAAGTATTTGAACTTTTAAAAGGTCCTAATTAACAATTTTTATAAACTTCATTATGTAAAATTCTCTAAGCGACAAAGCTTGTTCTTTAATTTACATTTGTTCAAAACCAAAAGCTATTTCATAAAAAACAATTTGCAGGCTTCGAAATTTGAAAAAAACTGAAGTACGAAACCATTACATTAAAAAAAAAAAATTTATAAATGAACACAACGGCATTGAAATATATTTTTTTCAATTTGACAAGATGTTGGTATCAAATCTGAAGGATTGGAAAGTTTCAAAATTTAGACATTAAATTGAAAAGTCTTGAATTTTTTACATTAAAAATTTGAAATTCTTTTAATTTGTATAAGTTTGGATCATGGGACTGGAGGGTTTGAAGTTATATATTTAATTGTATAATTTATATATTCAAAACTAAAGATTTTTGAATTTTAGAATGATATATTCTTTAAGATTTTGTATTCCAAATTGTATGCAGTTCTCAAGATTGAAAAATGTAAGCCTGAAAGTCGTTAAATTTTATCAATTTTGAATGAGAAACATTAAAAATTGAAATTTTGAAATTTGTATGATTCTAACATGAAGCTTTCAGAATCCATGAATTATTTCGGATTTGAAACTAATAAAATGTAACAATTTCAAATAATAGCATTCAAAATAAAAAGATTTGAGTTCTGTCTCAAAAAAGAAAACATTTATAATTCACATATATGAATCTGAAAGAAGAATTTGAAATAGATGGCGAAAAAAAAACTTTAAAAAATTGAGCAGATTTCAATATTGAATGGTTAAAACTGAATAACTGAAAGATTTAAAAATGGAAGCTTTAAATTTAAAAAATATATAAATACTTTAGATAAATTCTACAATTTTTAAAAACCTGTAAAATTTTCAATGTTATACGTCCTTTCAAAGATAAACCATTTTTAATCGAAATCGTGGCAATATAGAAAATTTCAAATTCAACAACTTCTAACTAAAATCGTCAAAATATGCTTCGTAATCAATACTTAACTTTTTTATTAAAAATTAAAAATAATGAACGTACTTTTCCATGTAGACAAGAAAACAAAGTATTCTAAAATCGATATGCTTTAGGTTTCGGACCTAGGAAGAATGACCAAGGCTTAGCAGTAATAACGAAAAATTGTTATCCAACACGACAGTGTTTTTCTGCACGCACATGAAAACTATCGATTCGTTCAACAATACATTTTTTTCTTAATTTTAAAGCAGAACTGATTTTTAAAAGAAACCGAATTTTGCTCTAATACTAACAATGAGTTTGTTTTTAAGAAGAAAACAGAAAATAAATATTTCAAGTTTGGATTAGATTTAAATCTCAGGAAACATCCGATTTTTGATACTAAAATTATAAAATAGGAAAAACTTCAATTTTATGGAAAGTTGTATTTTTTATTTAAAAAAATGAATAAAAGATTAAACAGTATATTTTATTATATCTCCACTTCTCTTTTTCAATTTCAGATTGGAGGAACCTATATGAAACCAGTTATTTTATCACCCCAGGTTGCGATAGGGGCAGTTGGAAAAATACAAAAGTTACCCCGATTTGGTGAAGGAGATTCTGTGATAGCTGTCAATCTACTGTCAGTTAGCTGGTCGGCGGATCACAGAGTCGTGGACGGCGTTACAGTGGCAAAGTTTTCCAATAAATGGAAACACTACGTAGAAAATCCACTTCTACTGGCATTAGGAATTTAAAATTTGTAGTTAATTAAATATTTTTGATCAAAATTCCTCAAAAAAGATTTTTCTTTTTTATAAATGCATTTTTAATGAAGACGATTATTTACACACTAGTAAAAATAGCGTTTGTTACATGTTTCTTATTTAGATTGCCTGATAAATGCAATAATTATCAAATTACAATACATGCTTTGATTACAAATACCATAAAATATAATTAATAATGTTTTTAAAAATTGTTAATGTATATAATTTTAAATTACTCAGTTTTAAGTGTTTTCTTTTAAATAGTTCAATTTGTAAAATTTACATTTCAAAACTCTTCGATTTTAAAAATGTGCAAATAAAAATTATTAAATTTTTTAAATTTTTCTTAAAAAAAAAATTAATTATCAATATTCAATGAATATTGATTTTACACCAAGTAGAAAAAAATTAACATCATATAAAATTTAAAAAAATTCTTAAATTTTGATGATTTTGAGGATCAAAAGTCACATTTTCAATTCTAAATCTTCCAACTTGAAGAAATTTCGAAATATCAACTATTTATTAGTTTTTGTCAATAAAAGATTAGTTTTACATAATAAAAATTACAGAAGTTATAATTATAAAACTTAAAATTTTCTAATTCTTAATGGTAAATTCTCCAAAATTGAAATCTCTTCTGTTTTAAAGATTTACAATTCAAATTTCAACTATAAATCTTCCAAACTGAAAAAATTGCGAACGTAAATCATCAAAATTACAAAAAAAAATTGAATGTAAGTTGTAAAAATTAAAAAATCTTTAATTTTAAATATGTAAAATCTAGAGTTCTACAATTGTCAATTTTCAAAATTTAAAACTCTCCAATTTTAAAGATTTTCAATTTGAAGTTCTGCAATTTTGACAAGTTAAAATTAAAAATTCTTGAATTTTACAAAGATAGGATTACAAATTATTCTATTTTCAAGATTTATATTTTAAAGGTATGCAATTTGGACCATTTTTGGAAGTAGTTCAATTATGAAGATTTACAATTATAAAAAATTCATCAATTTTTTTAGAATTTCAACTTACAATTGAAAACTAATTTTAAAAATGTACGCATAAAAATTCTGAAATTTTGATGATTTTGGATATTAAAGTAAAGTTTTAATTTCTAGATCTTCCAAATTGAAAAAAAATCGAAAGTTAATATCAAAATTACAGAAATGAAAAATTAAAAACTCTTTAATTCAAGAAATTTAAAATTTTAAGTTTTACAATTGTGGATTTTCCAAATTTTCAAAAATATTGCATTACAAAGTATTCAATTTTCAAAATTTATATTTTAAAGGTACGTAATTTCAAACATTTTTTTGATTAGTTTCATTTTGAACATTTACCATTGAAAATTCTTCAATTTTGAAGATTTACGCTTGGAAACTCTTTAATTTTAAAGGTGTATAAATAAAAATGGTAAGATTTCGATGATTTTGAAAAATAAAGTCAAGTTTCATTTCTGAATCTTCCAAATTGAAGAAAATTGGAATGTAAAGCATGAAAATTACAGAATTTGATATTGAAAAACTTAAAATTTGCATAAATTTCAATAGTCAATTTTCAAAATAAAAAACTCTTTAATTTCAAAGATTTACCATTCAAAGTTAAAAACTCTTAAATTTGAATGACACTGGAAAACAAACGTCAACTTTTCAATTCTAAATCTTCCAAACTGAACAAATTTCGAACGTTATCATCCAATTTTGAAGATTTACAATTTAAAGTTCTGTAATTTTGAAGAGTTACAATTGGAAATTATTGAATTTTAAAAATACAGAATTACAAATTATTCCATTTCAAGATTTATATTTTAAAGGTATTTTATTTAGAACATTTTTTTTTAAATTGCCCAATTATGAATATTTGCAATTAAAAATTCTTTAATTTTGTTTGCAACTTCAATTTACAATCGATAACTCTTTAATTTCAAAAATGTAGAAACAAAAATTCTCAAATTTTTATTATTTTAGATATTGAAGTAAAATTTTAATTTCCAAATCTTCCAAACGTAATAAATTTTGTACATATTGTAAACTGTCGAAATTAAAAACTCTTCAATTTTCACGATTTGAAATTTAAAATTCTTTAATTTTGAAGAGTTACAATGGAAATCGAATGTAATTTGGAACATTTTTCTTGGGTTAGTTCAATTTTGAACATTTACAATTGAAATGTCTTAAATTTTAACGATTTGCAATTTTAAATTCTATAATTTTTAATATGTATTTAAAATTGAATACTTTTCAATATTTAATGAGCATAATAGAAAATTATGCAGCTTTTAATGATTTTTTGGAACAGTTTAATTTTGAAAATTTGTAATGAAAATTTATTCAATTTTATAGATTTACAACTGCAAATTCTCCCATTGTGAACTGTAAAAATGACAGCGTTGATTTATTTTTTGGAAATTCTTTAAAATTTTTAAATATGTAGCATAACATTTTTCCGAATATAAAAAAGGAAATGTGTGTGTGTGTGTCTACACGTGCGAAACAATCAGGCTGTTTGCACCAAAAGTTTGGTACAAATAGTTTCAAATGTTACAATTCAATTTCAAACGCCTAACTTCTAAAATTGTGTCTTTTTCGTTTAGAATTCTTTCCCATCATGGAAAATTTCTCATTGAAAATATTTTAAAAAGGCAGTTCCAGCATATTTAAAGTACAGTGAACTCTTGCCTGATTCAAGAGCCGCGAAACGTAAGCATTTGTGTATTTCAAGGCTGAAGGGGCCCCCCACCTCTACCGCGAGTCGTCGGGTGATTTTTGTCAAGCGACATTCATTGGCTGCCCCGGCCTTGTATCGATGCGCGCGCTGTAACCATGTGTACACATTTGCGCATCATGCATGTCAGTGCTTTTCAAGTGTTTTTGTTGACGTACGACGTGACAAATATATAACATTTCCTTGAAATACATAGTAAAATTTGCCAACTAAAGGCGCGGTTTTGGGGCTGACGGTGGACCTAAATCACGGGACTACGAACTATTTTTCCCCTCTCCTCCCTACTGAAAATCTAGACGATTTCTAGATGATATCGTCTAGGAACGCATCATCTAGAATTTACCCCTTTCTAGATGATACTAGACGAATGCTAGACTCAAAAGGGTCGCAGGTAAAATTTACTAGACGCCGCTTGATTAACTCTAGACGGACCCTAGACGAGGCGACCGTCATAAAATTGCCCTAGACGTTCGCTAGACGAGCAAAGTCTAGAAAGTATCTAGAAATAATCTAGATTTCCGGTAGGGCTGTTTTGTCTCTCTCTGGTTTCTCACGTCTGAGTGGACCCCCCCCCCCCCTCAGCTCCTCTCAAACATACCCGCGGCGCGGCGTTAATTCTCGGAATGTCTAAATCCGGATGCCTATATCCGGGGTTCACTGTGGCATAAAAAAACGACTCAAATATTTCGCGGACTATTGAGTATTGTAGCATGACGGCACGATCATGCTAGGATAGGTGGAAATATCAGGAAGGTTAGCATAGTTAGTACACTTTGACATGGGGCTACATACGCCTTTATGGAGAAAATATTCTAAACGTAAAAGTTTCACGAAATACAATCAACTATCCAAAATTTGAGGTTAGAGCACCCGAAGCTGATGAAATCGATCTGATACACAATCCTCAAATTTTAGATATTTTATTCCGTGAAACTGAAAGGTCGTCAATCGACAAAAGAATAGAACATGACTGAGAAAATACATTCTGCACTTGCCAAATATTACTATTCATACATTTATGACTTACTTTTATGTTTAGAATATTTTCTCCAAGAGTCATATGCATTCCCATGACGTCATGCTAAAATACTCAATTCAAACCAATGAGGGCTTCCCGCTCTTTGAGCCTCTTCTTAACTGGTCAGTCACGTACGCGGGCGAGGCCGTTGGAGGTGAAAGAACTTCGTAATTTGAAATAACTCAGCATGGCGGACTTGAAATAGGTAAGCCTTGAAATAGGTGCGTCTTGAAATAGGCAAGAGTTCACTATATTGCGAAATTCAAATAACTTCATCCGATAATAGAATACTTTTCGTATAATTTTGTTGTCTTTTAATAACTAGAAGAATAATAAAAACTGTATCTGAAAAATTCGATAAAACAAGGGAAAAGGAAATAAATGGAGGCTAAGCTCTGGTATTATAAAATTAATAATGAATAAATATCCAACAGACTGAAATTAGTTTTCTCTTTAAATTTGAGATAAAATAACTCAAAATGATAAGCAGGGAATTAATCGAAAATCTAAAGACATCTTCGATTTGAACTTCGATATTTTTATTCAGTTTTATGTACACGGGCGTTACGTTTTCTTTTTTAACAAAGTGTGTACTATCTAGATACAAAATATATGATATATAGTCAGTCTGTTTAGAACATTAGGAACGGTGCATACATACAATGTGCACGCGATGAAAAATATTTACAATTAAATCTTTCGCTTTAGTTTTCATCCACTCCTCTAATTTTAGTTTTACACGTCACGAGGAAACTGAACAATAAACTTTCCCCTAAAAACATCTACAAATTTAAAAGTTGGGACGTGGAAGACTACGGAAGTGGGTACGTCAATAATCCTCACGATTCGCAACACTGATCACGCTGAAAGATATTATTTACACCAGAATAATTTACCCGTAAATTAACAAATATGAACATTTTTCGTCGACAAATTTTCTCTAAAAGAATATTCATCGTTTGCATTAAAGCCGAAGTCATTTTACATAACTAAATTTTACAGAAGAATTATTATTAATCGGTAATGATCTATTAATAGATAATTATTTATTAACAGAGAATCATTATCAACGATTAACTAAAATTGTGCAAAGCGTAAATTCACAAATGCGAAAAGTTGCGATAATCGTGGAATACAATCCGGGTTGTGAACGTAAATCTCTTAAAGTTACAACTCATTTAATATGACTAGGAGTAACAATTCTCTGTAAACGGAACACGCAATATTTATATAAAGAAATTATCTATAATAACGCAAACATTTTTTTGTGATGATCGTATAAATATAAATATAATAAAAAGTTCTCCCTCCGAAATCTCTGTCTTCTTAAGTAAATGCATTTGTAAATATTTGTAATACTAAAGTATCCAAAACTTGTATCCTTTTCATTGAGAATTCTTGATAAGGAAATTATTTAGTTTAAAACTGGTCATTAAAAAAAACTTGAACGGAACTTTTCATTTATTCTAGTATGGCTATAACCAATTCATGCTAGTTAGAAAAACTAAAGTAAAAAAAGTACGGTAAAAAGTTTTTCAAAAAGAGATAAAAACGATATACAAATCTTATCAATTAAAATGTGCGACAAAAATACGATGCAAAATATGCAATACTGATCTTTTTTGTTGAGAGAGACTAAAATTTGTTTGGAAAAAAATGTATTTTACTTTTAAAACTCTCGTTTTGATACCGTAGAAGCTTATCTTATTTTTATAATAGTTAACATTAGAGAGTGCATTTTGTTCGTACCCGTTTCTTAAATTTCTTAAAGAAATTTACTTTACAATTTTTTCGAAAATAGAGAACATTTAATTGAATACAAAATTCGACAAATATAACTTTTTATTCAATTCGTGGAAACTCTGACTGGAGGTCAGGAAATTAAAATTTTAAATAGCCACAGTCATTTATTTTTGGTGCACACTGATAACAACTGAATGTCACTGAGTGCAAATAGAAATTTCCAATACGTAACAAAAATAATAGAATAAAAATTCTAAATTCCACGGCTATTTTCAAAAGATTTATATTGGTGTATCCCAAAATTAAAATTTAATTAAGGAGCTACCAGTCAGAGATATCGATTTCCATTCCGAATCCATTCTTGATACCGCTTATAGCGTCTCTCTAATTCACATTCACATGGCGTGAATCCTAAAAATTGCGCCCATTATTTGCCTCGCTTTGTTATTCACAAAAACGGTGGGCAATATCAACGTTAAGCTTCGAAATTCACACATCTACCACTAACGTTATTCAGAATAAATCTCTTACGATAACTAATTCCTCGCATTTTTAATAAATATCTATTTTTATACAACAAGCATTTTCTAGAAAACACGTGCTACTTTTGTTCATTCCCTTGAAAAATTGAATTAAAACACAGTCAGGCCTCACAGTCCCTATGGGATAAAATATAGGGACCAAAGGGTACTTTTTGTCACTGACATTCAGGATATATTCATAAGACTCCAAAACAATTAAGAGTTAAATTCAAAAGAATTAAAATGAATTGGAATTTTTGTTTAAATGCCATTAATTTCCGTAGAATTTGAATAAATTTAGAAAAATTTAAAGTAAACGAGAAGAATGTTATGAAATTCATAAAAATTGAGAGTGAATAAAAAAGTTTAAATTAATTGATAACAATTTACAGATAAGAAAAACCTTAATTGAATTCAGTAAGTTTGAAATAAGCTTAGGAAAATTCAAGGGAATTCAAAATAATTTGATGAAATGCTGAAGAATTCAAGCTGAGGTTAAAAGAATTTAGAATCAATTAAATAAAAACTTTAGAAAATTCAAAAAAATCCATTTAATTAAATAGAATTGATTGAATTTAGAAAAATTCAAGTGAATTCCAAAGAATTTATGAGAATTCAGGGTGAATTAAAAAATTCAAATCTCTTCAAATCTTTGAAACTACTAATTTCTAACCAAGGAAGTGACAAATGGCTACAAAAAAATTCAAGTTAAATTTAAAAAGATTCAAACGAATTGTAAAAAAAATTTTAATAGAAAAAATTCCATTTATTTCACTAAAATTTGAGTGAATTTAGAGGAATTCAAGGGAAATGAGAAAAATTCGATGAAAATCATAAAAAATCAAACTGGATTAAAAAAAACAATCAAGTGAATTCAAAAAAATTCAAAAATCTGAAAAAATTAATTGAATTGAGTAAGTTTGAAATCAGTTTATAAAAATTAAAGAGAACTAACTCAAAAGAATTTGAAAGAATTCAGGATAAATTAATAAGAATTCAGGGAGAATTCCAAATGAATTGCAAAAAATCTTTGGAACTCTATGAAATCTCTCACCTCGTGTGAATAAATTCTTTGAAATCCATTAAAATATTAAAATCCCATAAAATTATTAAAAACCTTGAAAATCCCTTGAAATTGTTTGAATCTATTGAAAATGCCTTGGAATCTTTTAAAATACCCTAAAATATTTTAAATCATCTGAAATCCCATTAAGTTACTGGAATAAAATAAAAATTGTTTACAGCTTTTGAAAATGTCAAAGAATTCGAAAAAATATATTAAAATATTTCAAATCCTTCGATCATTTTTTCATTTGATTCTCAAGATCAATTGAATAAAATCTTTTAAAAATTCAAAAAAATCCACTGAATCAACAAATTTTTAAATTCTAAAGAATTAACAATAATTTAAGATAAATTAATAAGAATTCAGGGTGAACTCCAAAAACTAATTTAAAAAGTCTTCACATCTTGGAAACCCTACGAAATATCTCACTTTTTTTGAATAAATTCTTTAGAATCTACTAGAATATTATACAATCCCGTGAAATTTTATGACGACATTTACAGAAATCCTGGACAACTGATTAAAATATCTTGAAAGCTTTAAAAAAACCCTTACAATCTTTTGAAATATTTTAAAACCTTACAGGTCCTGTAAAATCATTCCATAGAAAATTCCTCATCCTAAAATATTACAAGCGCTTCGAAATCACTTCAAATTATTAGAAATAATAAACAAAATTCCTTGGAATCTTTTAAATCTTCCAAAAATATTTAAAATCCTTCTTGAAATCTTTTAAAATTTCTTGAAACTTTTAAAAGCTCTTGAAAATTTCTTAGAATTTTTACAAATACCCTAGAATATTACAAATCCTTTCAGATTATTTAAATCCATCGAAAATTTCTCGTAATCTTTAAAAATACCCTGAAGTATTTCAAATTATTTCAAAACAATTCAAAAATAGGTATAGAATATATACTAAATAGGGATTAAGCTATGAGTTATTTATTGAAAGAAAAGCGACTATAGTGATTTTATCTTTAAAAAGTAACCTTTCTCAAAATCCCTGACTCTTGGAAGCTTTGATCTTATTATACATTTTTTTTTTAGTTACATTATGGGCTACAAATAGGGTGCCATAGGGACTAACTCTTAAAAAAAGGATACTTTAGAGACCTGAACTGAATATACGGTACACTAATAGATGCAGGGTCTGTGAGGCCTGCACACTAGGAAATAAAAGATCATGTAAAATAGATTGTTAAAGTAAAAAAAAATAATAATAAAAAACCTATACTTTAAGAACAAATTGTAAAATAAACTAATGAAGTTCTGTCAGCGACGAGTTCTATGAACTTAAAAATAAGCAAAACTTAAAAGTTATTGAGCAATGAAAATGAAAAAGGTATCGTCTCACCTATTAAAAATCTTGTCAAGGAAGATCAATAGAGATTTGTAACAATGCGTAACTATCATAACAATATTTAGTAAAATTACGACGCCCTAGTAGAAGAATATTCTCTTTCACTTCTCAATTTTTCACTTAACAGTAGTGCAGCAGGAATTTTTCGTTTAGTTGCAAACGAGTGTGTGTGCTACATTTTTCACGTAAATGTGCGTTTACAACAAATTTTTTTTCACAGTTAAGAACGTTCTCTCACAGAGAGAAGTTAACAATGGAATTTGGACGAATGATCAACTTTTTAACAATCGCAAATTTTTTTATAATAAAAAAAATAGTCGTTAGTACTGAGAAAACACTCCACAAAAAAAATGTAGAATTTCCTCCATGAAATAATACAATATTTTAGGGTTTTTTAAATTAGTAAACATCATTTAGAGTAAAAAATATGAGATGCCTTAAAATCTTTGAACATTACGAGTTGATATGCATTTTTCACAAACTCTAAATCAGTTTTCCCGTGGTAAGGAAGAAATGATTCAGAAAAAAGATATGAGGAGTAGTACGTTTACTTTAAAAAGTAAATTCAAATACCTTGCGAAGTATCGAATTTGAAAAAGCTACTTCAAAGAGTAGCTTTGACTTCTAAAATTGAATTTTAGAAGAATCGCGAGTCAGATTTTTCGTTCTGGTAGATAAAAGCTATATAATAATCTAAATTTCGTTACTTGTAAGTCTACTGGTGTCTACTAATCATCATGGAAACAACAGCGCCAGTAGCACGCAAAACAGCCACAGCATTATCGTGATCTGATTTGGTAAAATCAATTCCATCCACTTCCAAAATTTTGTCTCCTGGGCGCAAAGTTCCTTGTGCTGGACCATCTGGATTTACTTTAGTCACGACGATACCCTGAAATTGAAAAATAATTTGAGAACCTGGATACCTGATAAGAATTAAAGGTTTAATATACGAATTTCAACACAAATAAAAACATCTTCCAAATTGAAGAAGTTTCGAACGTAACTTATCAAAATTACGGAAATTTATCATTGCAAATTCTCACAATTAAAACCTCTTGAATTTTAAAGATTTTCAATCTACTTTTCTTCGATTTTAAGGAGTTACAATTTAAAATTCTTGAAATTTTGAAAATATAGAATTACAAATTTTTCAATTTTCAAGAATCATATATTAAAGGAACGAAATTTGGAACATTTTTTGGAATAGTTCAATTTTTAAGATTTACCACTGAAAATTCTTCAATTTTCCCGTTTTACCATTTAAAATTCTTCAATTTTGCAGATTTACAATTGAAAACTCTTCACTTTTAAAGACGTATAAATAAAAATGCTTACATTTCGATGATTTTGGAAATCGAAAGTCAAGTTTTAATTTCTGAATCTCCTAAATTGAAGAAAATGCAAACGAAAGCATCAATATTGCAGAATTTTTAATTTTAAGATTTGAAACTGGCATAACTTTTAATTTTAATTGTCAAAATTAATAAATCTTATATTTCTCAGATTTACAAATGAAATTTCATTAATTTTCACGATTTGCAATTTGAAATTCTTCAATTTTAAAGATTTACAATTGAAAACTCTTTAATTTTAAAGATTTATAAAACAAATTCATATATTTCGATGACTTGGGTAATCAAAAGTCAAGTCTTTAATTCTAAATTGAAGAAAGTTCGAACGTGAATCATTAAAAATATAGATATTTTTAATTCTAAATTGTAAACATTAAAATCTCTTCTATTTTGAAGAATTACAATTAAAAACTCTTTAGTTATAAAGATTGGTAAATAAATTCTTATATTTTGATGATTTTCATTATCTTGGAAATCAAAAATTAAGATTTCAATTCTACATCTACCAAATTACAACAAAAAAATAAGGCATCAAAAGTCACATTTTCAATGTTTTAATCTTCCAAATTGTTGAAATTTTCAATGTAAATAATAAAAAATATGAAAATTTTAAATTGTAAATGGTTAAAACTAAAAACTTCAATTTTAAAGATTTTTAATTTAATTTTCGGCAATTTTGACGAGGTATAATTGAAAATTCTTGAATTTAAAAAAATATATTATTACAAATTGTTCAATTTTCAAGATTTACATATCAAAGCTTCAATCTTCACGATTTTCAATTTGAAAATCTTCAATTTTGAAAATTTACAATTGAAAACTTTAATTTTGAAGATGTATAAATATAATATTAATATAAATTTATATCTCACCGTTTCAGCTCCGGCAACTCCACCAGCGATACTGAATCCCAGCCCTGGATTTTTCCTCACTTGAACAGGAAGCTGAAATAATCATTTTCATTATAGAATCCAAAAGCATGAATTTTGAAAAATAGTAGAAAAATATTGTCTTGAAATTTTTTAAATAATAAACTTATACGTATAATAAACCACACAGACCTCGGATCGACTAGAATGCTTTAAAAAAATCACATATGTGATATAAGTTGCATGAAATTTCGAAAAACTTCTTTCTTTCGGAACATGTGCACGAATTTTTTTAATTCTAGTGGACGAATTTTTAACAAAACAGTTGAATTTTTGACCCATAAAGATGTTTGAACAAAACAGTTAAATTTTAAACAAAATAATTAAATGTTCAACAAAAAACGAATTGACTTCAAACAAGAAAAGTTGCATTTTCTAGAAGATAATTGAATTCTTTAGAAAACAGTTGAACATTCCAAAAAAAAGATGACTTTTCAATCTAAAAGAATTAATTTTCTGTAAAAAATGAAGAATCTTCAATAATATTGGTCAAATTTCTAAACAAAAAAGATTAAACTTCCACCAAAAATAGTGGTATTTTCAACTAAGTAGTTGAATCTACAAGCCTAAAGATGAATTTTTTAGAAAAAAGTTGAATTATTAACCAAGAAAGAGGAATGTCCAACAAAAAACGGAATTATCGACGAAAAATGTAATAAATAATGCTTCGACAAAAAAATTTAAACTAAACAGTTGAATATTCAACATAAAAGTATGAAATTTCTATCAAAAGAGATGCATTTTAAAAGTTTAAAACTGAAAAGACGAATTTTTAACAAATAAAGATTTTTTAGTCAAGAAAGAAAAGGAAGTTCATCCAATTTGTTGACCTTTCAAGCCCAAAGACGATTATTCTATAAAATAGTTGGATTTTCAACCCAACAAAAGACTAGTTTGCAAATAGAAAAGATCAACTTTAAACCAAGTATGGAAAAGATACATTTTCAGTAAAAAAAAATTTTTTAACGATCACAAATTTTCAACTAAAGAGATGAACTTTCAACCAAAAAGATCAATTTCTAACAAAACAGTTGAATCCTCAACCAAAGAAGATAAATTTTCAACCAAAAATCTAACTTTTTTGTTTGTTGAAAATTCATTCGCTTCAGTTGAAAAGTGTAATATTAAATTTTTGGCTAAGACATCATCTTTTTTGGTTGAAAATATTATTATTTGGTTCAAAATAGAATTATTTTGATGAAAACTCATATTTTTTGCTTAAAAATTCAACAATTTGACTGACAATATTTTTCTTTCTTGACTAACAAACCTTTTTTGGTTGCAAAATTAAGTATTTTGTAGAACATTAATCTTTTTGGTTTGAAAATTCACCTCTTTATGTAGAAATTTGACCTACTTTGGTTTAAAATGCAACTGTCTGATTCAACGTTAAGCAGTTTCCGTTAAAAATTAACTTTTTTGTTAAGAATTCAACTGTTTTGTAGAAAATTCGTATTTTCGGCTAGACAAATCAACAATTTGTTAAACAATTCATCTAATTGGTTGACAATTAACGTATTTTTAATGCATTTTTTTATTTTTTTAAATATTTTTTTATTATTTCTTTATTATTTATTTAAATTATTGATTAACGTATTTTGTTGAAAGATCGTCTGTTTTGGCAAAAAATAAATTTTTTTATTAAAGACAACGGTTTTTTATTTTTTATTACAATATTTTTTGTTGGGATACCAACTATTACATTTCGGTTGAAATTTCCACAATTTGGTGAAAAATTCAACTATTTGATACAAAATTAAAATATTTTGTAGAAAATTCATTTTTTTATTGAAAATTAATTCTCTTAATTGAAAATTTAACTAGTCCAATTTTAGCTCGAAACTGAAATTTTTCAATTTAAAAATTCCACTATTTAATTAACAAATTTTTAGAAATAAAACTAATATAAACTTGAAATTATCAAATACATTCTGAACTAAAATCATATCCATTGTTCGCATTATTTAGTTGAAAATTTATGTAATTTGTTGAAAAATTCTTTTTTGGTAGAATAAACTTCTTGATTGAAAATTCAACTAGTGAATTAAAAATTTATATATGCAACTATTTTTTGTAATTAGAATCTTTTTTCGTTGAAACATTAATTATTACATTTTTTGTTGAAAATTCAACTCATTGGTTGAAAGTTGAACTTTTTTGTTTGTAAATTCATAATTTTTTTTTTTAAATATGCATTTTTTTTGTTAACAATTAATTTTTTCCAACTGAACATTTTTTTTCTGGTAGAATATTAATCTTCTTAGTTGAAAATTTAATTATTAGGTTCAAAATGTAACTGTTTTGTAAAACGCTCATTTTTTTGGTTCAAATTGCAACTGTTTGATTGAAAATCGATCTTTTTTGGTTAAAGATTCAACTATTTTGTTGAAAATTTGTCATTTTGGCTTGAAAATTCAACAATTTGATTTCTACAGATTTTTCTGTAGAAATTTTATCTTGTTTCGTTATAAATACAACTGTCTGCTTAAAAACTAATCTGTTTTGGTACAAAATTAACTTTTTGTTGAAAATTCAACTGTTTTGTAGAACATTGAAGATTTATAATTTTAGTTCAAAATTCGACTCTTTTTTGTTGAAAATTAATTTTTTTACTGAAAATTCAACTATTTTATTGAAAATTCAACCGATTAGTTTCAAATTAATTTTTTTGTTGAAAATCCATATTCTCGGGTTGGAAATTTAAAGTATTTGGTACAAAATTAAACTTTTTTTGTAGAAAATTCGTTTTCTTAATTGAAAATCAGTCTTTTTGGTAGGAAATTTAACTATTTGGTTGAAAATGTATGTATTTTCTTAAAAATTCGTTTTCTCTGGTAGAAAATTATTCTTCTTGTTTGAAAATTTAACTATTTGGTTAAAAATTTACGTATTGCAGCAGTTCGGCTGAAAATTTATCTGTGTTGGTTTGAGGATTCAACTATTTTGTTAGAAATGCGTCCTTTTTGGTTCAATATAAGTGTTTTTGATTTAAAATAAAGAATTTTTTGGTGAAAATATCAACTATTAAACTTTTTGGTGAAAGTTGAAATAATTTGTCAATTCATAATAAAAACAGTAAGATTTTACCAATCCTTCAAAAAAGTGTCAACTAGTATCATTAGCGTCATGAGTCCGAAGCCTGCAAAAGTGGAGTAAATCGAAGCTCTGTTATTAGAAAATCAAAATCACATTTAAAGAAATAAAACTCGTTTAAAAAAATCAAAATACTCACCACACTAGCGTTTCTATGTGGCCCAAACATCCACTTAAATCTCGCTTTCCCCTCAGAATTCCAAGCATTCATATTCGCCGATTTAGCATTCATCGAAGTGGGTGTACTTCTCCCAGAATTCGTCTCATTTTGAATGTAGTTACCATGTTTCGAAGAGAGTCCCATTTTATTACCATACGAATTATTAAAGGACATATCATAAATCTTCTGGTCCGTCTTAAGATCCATATTTACAGAATTCGCATCTTCCGATAGATTCAAGTTTTCAGAGAGCGAATCCTCGTTCGAAGAAATTCCATTTTGAGATCCCTTCGATCTATCTAATTGCCTGGATTGATTGGTAACTTGAGAGTGATATTTTTTTCTGGAGATGGGAGAAGCTGTCAAAGAAGAGATATTAAAAGACTTTATTTTATTGGCATTTGGACTATCGAGCTGATTTTCGAGCGAATCTGACAAGTTCAATCCTTCGTTTTTCAATCTTAAGACGGGTATTTTACTTCGTTTCATTGACTGGTCGATATTCGATTCGGATTCGGGAGGCTGAACAACTCCATCGCAGGCATCGGAACAAATGCTGGTTCTATTTCCGTTTAAGTTTGAAGAAATGTTTTGGTTCATAGATTCGGTTTCGTCGATTGAGTTGCCATTCTCCACTCGCGGCGATGAAGAAGTTTCAATAATTTCCTTTTGATTTTCGTAGTGAGAATTTTCCTGTTCTGGTGGACTGGGTGGTTTTGGAGGTGAAATTGGTTGGTAAGTTTCGGACATCGGAGCTGAAATTTATTAAATGATTGATAAATTGATATATTTTTTTCAAAGTGCTACTCTTAAAGTAGCACAATTTTTCACTGTCATTGAAATAAAAAAAATCGAACTCTCAGAACTTTTGATTTTGCAGAACTTTTTCAGACTTTTTTTATTCAATCGCTCATTAATTTACACGCATAAAAAGGAAGCTTTTAGCACATTTATGAACTGAACAATTCAAAGGTTTCTGGATAAAAAATATAAATCCACACTATCATTTTCAAAGCTCTAAATTAATGAAACAATCCATAAGTTTTCATGAATATGTTTGAAAATTGATCTTTTTGGTTTGTAAATTTGTAAAGAAATTGAATTTTTTGTTGGTTAAAAATTAATCTTTTTTGGTTGAGAATTCAACCATATATTGTGTTGCGAATTCATCTTTTTTGGTAGAATTGAATTGTTTTCTATTTAAAATTAAAATCCTTTTTTTTCGTTGAAAATATAACTACTTAGTTGAAAGTGTAGCAACTTTGTTGAAAATTCATTCTTTTGGTTAAAGATTCATCAATTTAATTTAAAATTCACCTCTTTAATTGAACATTCTTTTTTTGTCAAACATTTATTTTTTAAACTGAATATTCAACTATTATATTTTTGATTGAAAACTGATATTTTTTATTTAAAAAATGAATTTGGTTGAAAATTCATCTGTTTTGGTAGAAATTAATTTTTTTTTGCTAAAAATGCAGCTGGTTGAAAATTCATCATTTTTTTAGGCCTTAAATATTTTGTTAAAAATTTGTCGTTTTGGTGGAATTAAATTGCTTTTTATTAAAAATTACAATCTTTTTTGGTTAAAAGCATAAAAACTTAATTAGAAATGTTAACTAACTTTTTAAAAATTCATTCTTTTGGTTAAGAATTAATCACTTTAGTTGAAAATTCTTTTTTTGCTTGTTTAAAAATTAATACTTTTAACTAGTAATTTAACTATTTTATTTTTGGTTAAAAATTGATCTCGTTTAGTTGAAATTTGAATTATTTGGTAGGAAATTTATGTATATAGTTGAAAATTCGTCATTTTTGTTTGTAAATTCATCTGTTTTGGTAGAAATTATATTTTTTGTTGGTTAAAAATGCAAATTGTTTGGTTAAAAATTAATCTTTTTTTGATTGAGGATTCAACTATTTTGTTGCAAATTCGAATTTTTTGGTAGAATTCAATTTTTTTTCAATTCAAATAATTTTGGTTGAAAATACAACTACTTAGTTGAAAGTTCAACTACTTTGTTAAAAATTCATTCTTTTAGTCAAAGATGAATCAATTTAGTTGAAAATTCATCTCTTTGGTTGACATTTTTTTTTGTTTGTTTAAAATTAATATTTTAAACTACGAATTCAACTATTTCATTTTTTGTTGAAAATTCATCTTTTTTTGTTGAAAATTGAACTATTTGGTTAGAAATTCATTTATTTGGGTAAAATATTGTTATTTGCTGGGTTGTAAATTAATTTTTTAAACTGAAAAATAAACTATTTTTTTAACTATTTAATTAAAAATTAATCTTTTTTGGTTGAAGCTTCAACTAATTCGTTGAAGATTCGAATTTCGTTGATAGAATTCAACTGTTTTTGGTTTAAAATTAAAAGATTTTTTTGTTGTTGAAATATCAACTATTACATTTCATTGTGAATTCATCTTTTTTTTGAAAACTTAACTAATGGGTGAAAGTTGAACTACTTTGTTAAAAATTAATTTTTTTAATTGTTTAAGTCTTCTTTTAAGTTAACAAAGGAACTTAAAAAAGAGCTGAAGTCAAAATTATTTAAATTGCATTATATCATGTCATACGAAATTTGTGATATTTCGAATGATTCGATAGATTTTTTTCTACAAATTTGTGAAATTCCCGGTCAAAAAATAAATTCAATATCATTTCTAGGTTTTTCGGGTCTGAAAAAATTCCCGGATGTTTACTGTGAAATCGAGTTTTTGAAGAATACCTGGGTTAAGTTGTTGGAAGAAAGCAGCCTTTTTCGAAAAAGCAGCTGCAATATGATAAGGCGGAGGAACTGGTGGAACGTCGCTAATTTTGTAAACCGGAACATCCCTATTCTCTAAACTCCTCTCTTCAACAAGCGATGCACTTTTGTAAGGTTCGACCAGTTTTTCAGATTCCACAATCTTTGCTGTGTTTGTTTTGGAATACTCGTCTGGTTTCCATGCAGAATTCACGTAATCCGCTATCGTCGGAGGTTTTGCGAGGTATTCAGACGTGGGATTGCGAACACATTTTGCTTCTCGAATTTCCGGATTAGTCTCAGTTGCGAGGACAGTTTTGTTCGCTTCGTCGGAAGATCCTTCAGAGTTGCGTTCTATTTCTAATCCTATGTTACTAATAACGTTGCAATATTTCGAGGAATAGTACTCGATGGAAGGCGAGGACACGTGAGGGACATTCTGGTAATAGAAAAGTGCACAAATTCAGAAATCATATTCTTATTCTTTTATATTCAAATAATGTTTAATTCGGCTGATTGATCACTCGTGAAATGAACGATTTCATATGAAAATGCGCAAGGAAAAAAACCCGGTCATTTTACAAAATCTTCTGAAATCTCTTGAAATCTTTTAAAATCTTTTACAATATTTGAATTCTTGTCAAATATTTATCTCATTTTTGAACCTTTGTGTAAACTTTTTGAAATCTTTGAAATATTTACATAATCTTCTGAAATCTCTTGAAATATTTAAAAATCTTTTGCAATATGTGAATTCTTGTAAAATCTTTATATAATTTTGCAATCTTTGTGAAGTCTCTAAAACCTTTGTAATCTTCCGAAATCTCTTGAAATAGGTTGAAATAATTTAATTACTGAAAAAGAAATCTTTGTAAAATGATTTGAAAACTTTAAAATTTTTTAAAAATCTTTTGAAATCTCTTGAAATCTTTTGCAATATTTGAAATCTTTATGTAATTTTTTAATCTTTGTAAAATCTTTTGAAATTTCTTAAAATAGTTTGAAATATTTTATTTATTTAAAAATAAATCTTTTTGACATCTTTGAAACTTTAATAAAACCTTCTAAACTCTCTTGAAATCTTTTGAAATCTTTTTGCATCATTTGAAACCTTTATGAAGTCACTCTGAAATCTTTAAAATCTTCTGAAATCTCTTGAAATAGTTCGAAATATTTTATTTACTCAAGAAGAAATCTTTCTACAAGCTTTTGAAATTTTTTGTAATATTAACATCTTTTGAATCTTTGTGAAATTTCACTGAAATCTTTGAAATATTCTGAAATTTTTTTAAATAGTTTAAAATATTTTATTTATTTAGGAAGAAATCTTTGAAATCTGTGTAAAATCTTTAAAATGTTGACAAAATCTTCTGAAATCTCTTGAAACAGTTTGAAATATTCTATTTATTTAAAAAGAAATCTTTAAAACCTTTGTGAAATCTTTAACATTTTTACAAAATCTTCTAAAGTATCTTGAAAGTTTTTGCAACAATTTATACCTTTATGTATATTTTAAATCTTTGTGAAGAATATTGAAATAGTTGGAAATATTTTATTTATTTAAGAAATCTTTGTGAAACCTTTTGAAATTTTCTGAATTATTTCAAATTGTTACGAAATCTTCTGAAATCTCTTGGAATATTTTTGAAAGCTTTTGCAATATTTTAAATCTTCTGAAATCTCTTAAAATAGTTTGAAATATTTTATTTATGTAAGAAGAAATCTTTTAAATCTTTGTGAAATCTTCAGAAATTTCTTAAAATATTTTAAAATATTCACTTGAGAAGAATCTTCGAAAGCTTTGTGAATTCTTCTGAAATCTCTTGAAATATTTTGAAATCTGTGAAATATTTTGAAATTTTTTGGAATCTTTTGAAATCTTTGAAATTTAGTATACTCTAAAAAAAGAGCTCAAAAATCGAGTGGTCAATCCCTCCGATTGAATTAATTAATGAATTAAACTTACTTCGTGCGGTGGACAAGATCCAGACATTGAAGCAACACTAACTGGTGCGGTAGGTTTGGCAACGATTGCTTCCTTTATCATATTTTCTCGTTCCAATTGCATCTGAAATTTGAAATTAATTATTAGCAAGAATGAGAAGGTTAAAATTATTTAGAATTTGATTTTTGTAGTTAAAAAGACCTTTTGATCGTGCGTGGTTTGATGGTGCAGGTTGCGTGCGTGCCTAGCAAGGTTGCGCAATTCCTTCGGATAAGGCGTTGGTGCTCGATGAAGTTGTCTAGGTAATTCCGAATCAACTTCAGCAGCAAAACATATTCTTCTTCCGGATCCAATAACTGAGCCAGGAATTGTTCCCATTTTTTGGTCCATTTCTAGACATAATTTATTGTAAATTACGCCTAGGATTTCCATAGAACAAAATTGACAAAAAGTTAGGGTGAAGTTACGCTAGGAAATAAATTTTTTGAACAATTTATGGAACTAAATTATAATAAACGAACCAAATATATATTTGAAGGTACACCTAAAATACTGTATCTTACCACTTCAGTTCTCAACTTCCTTTGTGCTATCCACTAGCAGCGGAAACAAATTTCACACAAGAGTTAGTTTTAATTTTAATCTTAAAAATACTTTTAAATGCGGAGGGATCACAGCACTACACTAATTAAATTTTAAGTAAAAAGGGGATTTTCTTCCGAAAAAAGGTGATTAGAAGAGGACTTTACTGCTTATTAAAAACTTTTTATATTGAATATAGAACGAAAGTGCCCTCTAACAGTAACGCCTTTTTTCGCCAGTTTTTTAGACATTTTTTTGTTTAGAACTTTGTTCTGGGTAGACTGAAAAATAGAGAAGCACGAAAATTGAAAAATTCTAATAATTGTCTTTAAAAAAAAAAGTATTTTTATCAGTAGATAAATTTGGATTTCTTATTCTCATCAATTTTTTCTAGTGTATACTTTTCAGTACATAACACAGAGTTGTACGAAGTATTTTAGTAAGTAAACTAGAGATAAATAAATTGAAAAAAAACACAGAAATTACTATTTGAAAGCTCTACTTTTTCTGTTCTTGTTTTCTTAGATGTTTAAATTGGTTTCTAATGTATTTTTATCAGTTAAAAGCTTACAGAAGTTCAAAAAAATTTCAGTATCAGCTAAAAAAAGTTTAAAGTGTAGAAAAATCTAGATTAGAACAATTATTATTTACGAAAATAACAAAATTATGAAGATAAAGATTTTTTTAATACGCCGTTTGCTAACCCGTAAAACCAAGCCACATAATATTAAACTCCAAATTAATCATACTTTATTAGATGGTACTAACATAACCTACTATTTGGCATATTTTTTCAAAAATGTATTTTCTCCAGCCACAACTAAAATACTTTTCTCCGAGACGTTATTTTACGTATTTTATTACATATTTTGAAAGTATTAAAAATAAGTAAAAATTCCTATTTATCGCAGCCTTCAAAGTCTTTCCCCTATTTTCCCCTTTCGCCACTTAATTAATAGAACCCAATAAGAAAATCCAACTATTTTTGGTTGAAAGTTCATGTTTCTAGGTTGAAAGGTCTACTATTACATTTTTGGTTGAGAATGCATCTTTTTTGGTTAACAATATTTTCATCTGATTGAAAATTAACTTTTTTCTTGAAAATTCATATTTTGGGTTGCAAGTTACATTTTTTTGTAGAAAAATCGTCTTTTTGTTTGAAAATTGAACTTTTTGGTTGAAAATCATATTTTCGAGTTGAAAATTCAAATTCCTGTAGAAAATTCGACTCTTTGGCTCGAAAATTCATCTGTTTAATTGAAAATGTAGCTATTTTGTTGAAAATTTCGTTGTTTTTTTTTGGTCGAAAATGAACATTTTTTATAAAAATTCATATTTTCTGGTTAAAAATGTAAATGTTCTGTAGAAAATTCGCCTTTTTGGCTTGAAAATTTTTTCTTGGTTGAAGATTCATCGCTTTGATTGAGAATTTAACTATTTTGTTGGAAAATAGTTTTTTTGTTGAAAATCTACATTTTTGTTGTAACTTTATATATTTTCAGGTTGAAAATTGAACTGTTTCGTAGAAAAACCGTCGTTTTCGTTTGGTAATTCAACCATTTGAAAAATTGGTTATCTTTCCTGACTAAAAAATCTCCCTTGGTTGAAGATTCATCTCTCTGGTTAAAAATTGAATAATTATGTTGAAAATTCCTTTTTTGTTGAAACTAATTTTGTTGTTGAAAACACATACTTTCGGGGATTGAAATTAAACCGTTTTGCCAAAAATTCGTCTTTTTGTTTTAAAAATCTGGTAAAAAAACTTCAACTATTTGGTTGAAAATTCAAATATCGGCTTGAAAATTAACTTTTTTCTTGGAAATTAATATTTTTGAAGTGAAGATGCAACTGTTTTGTAGGAAATTCGTCTTCTTGACTTGAAAATTCAACAATTTGGTTTAAATTTCGTTTATTTCTGGACTAAAAAAAGCACCTATTTTGTTGAAAATTCGTCTTTTTTTGGTGGATTCAACTGTTTTTTATTCAAAATTAAAAACCTTTTTTGGTGGATATATCAATAATAATTACATTTTTTGTGGAGAATTCATATTTTTTGGTTGAAAATTTAACTATTTAGTTGAAAAATATTTTTTTTTGAAGATTCATCATTTTACTTGAAAATTCATCTCTTTGATTGAAAATGTTACAATTTTGTAGAAAATTCGTCTTATTTGCTTGAAAATTCTAAAATTTCATTAGTAAGACAACTATTTTGTTAAAAAATCATATTTTTGGGATAATTGAATTATTTTCGATTTATAATATGAAAATGTTATGTGGCTGGAATATTAACTGCTTGGTTAAAAGTTGAACATCTTGGTTGAAAATTCAACAGCTTCATTGGAAATTCAACTATTTTGTTAAAAAGTCATATTTTTTAAATGTATTCAATTGTTTTTGATTTATAATTAAAATCTGGTTTGCTTGAAATATTAATTGCTTGGATAAAAGTTGAACTACTGTCAACCTTCGATAACTCGAAGAAATTTTTCGGCCCCGGGGTTTAAGTTTTTTTTGTTTCCCTTGGTGGTTCGACTTATCGAAGTTCAACTGTACTTGGTTAAAAATTCATCCTCAAATCTACAAAATTAGCAAATAAGTCGTTCAGCAAATATTTAAAATTGGTATCATCAAAAAGAATATCTACAAAAGCGTCTTGTTTTCTATCGCCTTGAATTTCTGTTTATGATTCTTAAATAATAAATCGAAACTTTGTAAAAAAAAAGGAGAGTAAAAGGGGAAAATTGGGCCAAAATTCTCAATTTTAGGTGTTTAGAGAATATTTTAAATTAAAGAAGGAAAAGGGTGTGGGAAAGAAGGGGACGGACTGTGATCCCTGGATTCAAGGCCGCTAGGGAATGTTCAGTTACAAAAATATCAACTCACGTTCAAGATCTTGTCGTGGTTTTTGCGGCAGCATAAAGCAGGAAAGCACCATCATATCCTCCTCGTAATTAAATTCCTGTTGAAGCGGCACTAGAGGTTGACTTTGATTATCGCTCAGCCACAATGCCTTGAGATTCGTTAAATTTAATAGCGAAACGGGAAGGAACTTTATACAATTGTTCACCAGATTGAGAACTCTCAGAGACGACAGATGTCCCAATTCAGGTGGAACTCTCGCCAGGTTATTCGACCTTAAAGAAAGCAAAGAAAGCGCAGTGCAGCTTCCAATTTCTGGTGGCAAACACCTTAAGTAGTTGTTGTCCGCGTTGAGACAGTGCAATTTTCGTAAAAGACCTATGGATGGCGGCAGGAATTCGAGGAAGTTTTTTGTAACGATAAGCTCTTCTAAGCAAGACATCTGGCCGATGTCGTTCGGCAGTGAGTTCAATTGATTGTCGTCTATTTTGAGAGTCACTATCGTGCGCAGATAACACAAAGAGTCCGGCAATTCGTAAATCTCGTTCGAGGAAAAGTTCATGATCGATATGTCTCTCCAGCCTTGAATCTCGGAAGGAATAACGTGCACAGAGTTCATTGTACAGTCGAAGTGATTCAAGTGATAAAGCTGCTCGATATTTCCTGGAATGCGGCGTATGTCGTTGCCGTCTATCCACAATTCCGTGAGTTTTATCAGATCACCGACTACCTCGGGCTGAAAGCACAATTTAATTATCAGGGATGATGCAGAAGTACGGTTTCTAAATTCAGGGTGGCTGTTTTAATCAGCGACAAAATTCCCGGTCATTTCCCGGTTCGTAAAATTTTTTCATTGGTCAATGAAATTAAAAAACTCAAATTCTTGAAGCTCAACATTTTTTCATTTGAAGTAATAATAACTGAACTGCAGTAAAAATAGCACTAAAAAACAGTCGAATCACTCAAAGTGAAACTCTTGAATGCCAAACTGAATGTCAAACAATTTTTATTTAACTGCAGTTAAACTTACAGTTATACAGTTATACAATATAAATTTACAGTTATACTGCAAAATTTCATTTTTAGTAGTTTCAAAATAATGATCTTTCAATTGTTATTTAATCATCCGAACTGGTTTTGAAATATTTTTAAATATCCTCTTAAAATTATTTTTTCAAAATAAAAATAATCTGAAAGTTTTCCAGGAAGCCCAGCAAACAATTTTCTATTATCTTAAAATCTTTCAAAATTCTTAAAAAGCTTAGAAATTTTATTTCAAAATCTTCAAAATCTACATTTTGTATTAAATGTTTTGAAATCTTTCCTAATTTAAATTAATTTTGAAATTTGTTCAAAACTTCTAAATATCTTTTAAAAACGATTTGAATTTTTCTTTTAAAAATCCTGTGAAATTAAAAAAATTGCCTTAAAAACTTCCAGATTCTTTTTTGACAATTTTGGAAATCTTTCGAAATATTCTCTAAAAAGTAATGTTTCAAAATATAAATCATTAAAAATTTTCCTAGGAATCATAAAATTTATTTTTTATTTATTTTTTTAAACCTTTTACAATTCTTAAAACGCTTCTCAATTTTTTCTTCGAAATCTGCACAAAACTCTACAGTGTTCAATTCTTATTTATACATACAAATTCAACAATTTCACTGACAAACTAAATTTTTTTAAATAGAACGTTATGGATTCAAAGCTTTCTATTTCAAACAATTCAGTTTCAAATTGTATACTTTTGAATATTTGATTTATAGATGCTCATTTTGAAAGAACAGTAGAATATTTCTAAATATTAAGTAATTGTTCTTTTTCTTAAGCAGGACATTTCAAATTGAATGGGTTAACAATTGAATATTTTATACTGAAACAATATTTGAATAGAAATTGAAATTTATTAAAAGCGTTTAATTAGGAAACAAATAGAAGTTATTTTAAATTGAAGAAAGTTTATAAAGTTTCAATCGGAAGTTTACATTTTTAACTACTAAGGCTTTCGAATTGAAAATGTTCGATTTTTAACGTTAAAATCTGTAAATTGTGTAATTTTGAACGTATTTAGAATCGCTTTATGAAATCGATTATAATTGCAAAACTAATGAATTAAGTTATATTTTAGTTGATCAACTAAGAACTATTTTTATCAAAAATGTTCAATTTTAAACGTTTTTAATTGTTAATTGTTTAAATCTTTAAAGTAAAAGATTTTAGGATAACTCACTGTACAGTGTACACTCAATGCTATCATAATTGATAAAGTGAACAACTGAACTCAATATTAAATTCAAAGAGTCTATTTTTCACAATTTGAAAGAGCTATGGTTATATTTTTTGTATCGTATTTAACAAATAAAATTACAAATTTCTACCCATAATTATGAATAAATACTATTTTCCAAGAAAAAATATAAAAATCTACGATTCCAAAATGAAGGTTTAATTTAACATAACTTTGAATAGATTTTTATACAAAATTGCGAATTTCTACAAAGATTTACGAATATGTAATTTTATTGTACACTTCGATGGAAAAGTAAGAAAATCAGGGTTATTACAGAACTCAGATTAACAAATTTCAGGACATTTCTAGGTTTTCCAGGTTAAATTTTGAAAAATTTCCAGAACTTTTTCAAAAATTCTATTCAAAATTTGAACTTAAATCAATTTCGAAGCACTGCACTGTTGCTAGTACCAGCCTAGTGCTACCAAAATAGTTGAATTCAACACAAAAAATTTTTGTTAACAAAATAGCTGAATCCTCAACCAAACCAAGTTAATTTTCTACTAAAATAGTTTAATTTTCAAACAAAAAATTGGATTTTTCCAAAAGAGATCAATTTTAAAACAAAAAATTGAAGTTTGAAACAAAAAAGAAAAAAATTACCATTAAATTGTTGAATTTTCAAGTCAGAAAGTTGAATTTTCTACAAAACAGTTGCATTTTCAAAACGAAAATATGAATTATCAACAAAAAAGTTACATTTTTACCATATAGTTGAACTCTCTACTAAAATACATTAATTCTCAACCAAGTAGTTAAACTTTAGAAAAAAAAAAAAAAAATGAATTGTCAAGAAAATAACTAAATCGTCAACAAAAAGAGATTAATTTTCTACCCATAAAACAGACCCATAAGTCTCTCTTATAGAAGAAAATATACAAAGACACAAAGCAACTTCAAAGAAACAAAAATTAAAGTTTCAAGTTACTGCCAAAATCGTAACTAAGTTACGTTACAAGTTACTTTTTAAAATAATAACGAAGTTACCCTAAAAATTACAAATAACGTAATTTTTCAGTAACTGAGTTACTTGCAACAAGTTGCTTCCCAATTCTGGTTGGCAACTAAAATGCGATAAAAATTCTTTGAGATTCGAAAGGTCAACGAAAAGTATAGAGAAAATAGACAATCGTTCTCACCAATTCCGTAAAGTCGTTGTTGCCAATGTCGAGTCTTTGTAAATTGACGAGTCGACTCATGCTTTTTGGAAGAGTCATCATGTTGTTCTCTCTAAGTTCAAGAGTTCTCAAAGCCGAAAGACGACCGAAATTCGCTGGCAAATATTCTATGTATGCATCGTTTATGTACAATTCCTGCAAGCCCACAATATGTGTGATTGCATCGGGAAAACGCTCAAAGGGATTGACACTGATGTCTATCGAGCGAAGATTCTTACATTCCTTTATACTGTCAGGTAACTCTTTTATACCTGCGAAAATAAAAATATCTATTTAAAAATTTATTCTTGAGTTTATTAAAATCTAAGAAATTTAATTTAGTGAAATTTCCTTACTATTTTTACTCAGATCTAGTAACTCGAGATTTATCAGCGATGCTATGGCGGGTGGTAGTGTAGTAACTTCATTGTCAGTGAGCGAAAGTACTCGTAATTCATGGCACTGGAATAACGGCCTTGGCAAATCCTTTATCTGTTAATGAAAAATGTATGAAGATTAAAATATAGAATTGAAAGGTAAACAGATGTTCTTGAAACACATTCTTGAATTCTGAGCCTTACTAAAATCTTCCACTTTTGAAACTAATCCACATTGAAGATGGTTACAATTAAAAATTCGCCAAATTGTTTAGATTTAAATATTTATAGTATAAAATCATAAAATTTTGAATGCCTTTTTGAACTAGGTATATCATAAAGATTTGCAATTGAAGAACCTTCAATTTTTAATGTGTGTAATGTAAAATCATGTAGTTTTAAATGTTTTTTGAGTAGTTCAATTTTAAAAATTTTATATTGAAAACTCTTGAATTTACATGTATAACTTACATGTATAACCATGGATTCTTTAGAGAATTAGAATTTTAAGCCAGCCAAAGCAAATATAGAATAAGATACTAAGATTGTAAATCCAGTCATCCAGAATATTCCTGTTTTTGGTTTATAAAAGACTTCAATAAAAAAAAAAAAATCTTCGAAATTGAAAAAAATTGTGCTGTAAATCATCAAAATTATAGCTTTTTAAATTGCAAAACTTAAAACTTGCCTAATTTTTAGTTGTACATTTTCAAAATTAAAAACTCTTCAATTTTAAATATGTGTAAATAAAACTTCTTAAATTTGGATGATTTCAAAGATCCACAGTCAAGTTTTCAATTTAAAAATTTCCAAATTGAAGAAATCTTGAATGTGAATCATGGAAATTACAGGAATATTTTAATATAAATTGTCAAAATTTACAATTCAAAAGTTACAATTGAAAACTCTTCAATTTTAAATATGTATAAGTGAAAAATCTCCAAATTGGATGATTTTGAAGATAAGAAGACAAGTTTTCAATTCTAAATCTACTAAATTGAAGAAATGTCGAATGAAAATCATTAAATTACAGCATTTTTAATTGTAAAACTTAAAACTTGCATACTTTTAAAAATTAAAAACACAGTGAATTTAATATATTTTTTCAGGTGGGTTATTAAATTTTAATCCCGTTTTAATCTTGTGTAATCTCTTGTAATCTTTTGAAATCCCAAGTAATCTCTATAATCTTGTGTAATCTCTTATAATCCTATATGATCTTGTATACTACGTAATCCCACATAATCTTGTGTAATCCCTTGAAATCTTGCAAATCCCATGTAATCTCTTGTAATCTTATGCAATCCTATAATTTTGTAATCTAATGTACACGAAAAATCGGACTGGTTAATCCTTCGTATACTAATAAACTATCACATTGACATTATAAAAAAGTCGAGAAACAAAAAACACGCGAAAATCTAATCTAATCTAATCTAAAAAATATATAATAATTATAATTGTTGTAAATTTTCTCACTCTATTGGCATCCAGATATAATATCTCTAATGTTCTCTCGTAGATGAATACATCGGGTGGTACATCGTACAGATTGCAATGATTTAATTGCAACTCGCAAATATCTTCTTCTTGTGCTCTCAAGCATGCAGTGCATTGCCACCAAGCACTACCCATTTCACATCCAACTTTGATTTTTGGTCAGCCTGTGTGGTAATCACATATGGTTGATATACTCATAGAAGATAGAGATAATTTTATCACTTTTGCATCTGTAAATAAGAACAAAACAGTGAATAATCGGAGATTAAAGAAGAAATATTCTTAGTAGTAAAGAAAAATATTACATATAGTAATGCAGTTATTAAATAATCAATAGTCCACTCTTTAGAACTGAAATTTTTTATACAACTTTAGATTGTTATCAAAAAAGAAAATTTCAAATTGGATTATTTTTTATTGGTATCTTTTTGGCAGAGACTACTTTAGGCAGAAAAAGAGTTATTCCGTTTTTAGGATTATCAGAAAGACAATATGCAAACCAAGCAATATTTAAGTAAAAATGTCTCAAAATACGGGAAAGACTTAAAATTTATTTTTAGTAGAAAAGAAGAAACAATCTTTTTATAAGAAATGCTATACTTTTAAATAATTTTAAATGATTTTTTAATGATTTCTGCCATCAGATAATATATTTTTAAATGTTGGATATACTTAGGTCGCTGGAAATCCATTCAAGACAATATATAAAAGTTCGACAAAAAAATGTGATAAATAAACAATTTTTATATGGTTTAAAATCAATCTCATATTCAAGAATAATTACTATTTAAACAAATTCCATTCTTAACAATGAAATTGTTAACTACACTCTTCAATGCTCTTAAAATCAAATTACAAATAGTTTGAGTGACTAAAATATTTTACATTTAAACAAAAATTTAATTTATACAGGATCAGCTGAAGATGATTTTAGCTTTGAAGTTTTATTCAAATCCTAAATAGGTTAGTTGAAAATCGATCAAATCAATGCTGCAAATTTGTTATGGTAAGATTTAATAAAAATGAAAACTGCCCAACACTCCTATACACATTTAAAATTCAAGTGGCTAAATTTATCACCTTCTGATACTTCTTTTTTCAAATTATTATATATATTTTTTTCAACTGTTTCAATTTGATCAGGGATAAAAACCTGTCTCAGGTTTTCACATTTTATAGTTTTGAAAAAAATAATTTTGTAGATGTAAAACAAACAATGGTTCTGATGAGAATAATTTCTTATAGTACGGAGCCATTCAAGTATTTAGAAATTTTTTAAACAATCGACAAGGAATATGTATACAATTTCGCGAGTTTATTGTAAAATATGTGTTTTTTCAGTCCTTGTAAATATCTATGCGTAAATATAATGTGTAAAAATAGTACAACATATTCAAATGTAAAAAACAATAACTGTCTTTTCATTGGTGAAAGTAACTTGGTCAAAGGATGAGTAATTTCTTAATGGTACAAGTTTCTAGGGATTTAATTAACACGTTTAATTTGGAAGGATGGATAAATTATATCACCAGATATGTAAAAATAGGAAAAATAAGGCAATTTTTTATGAAAATAGGGCAATATGTTCTATTCATTAAAGGTAGTGTGAATACTATATTAAATTTAATTTAAAACGCTTCAAATTCTTGTAAACTAAAAAAGATCAATTTTAGGTTGGGAAAATTATTTTGAACAAAAATAGAACGAATTTTCAGCAAAATAATACAAAAAAATACGAAATTAAGAAAAAAAAACTGGTCGAATTCTTAACCAAAACAGATTAATTTTCGAACCAAAAAGAGGACTTTTCAACAAAGAAAGATTTTTTTGTCAATAAAGAAAAAAATCTCAATCAAAATGTTGAATTTGCAAGTCAAAATATGAATTTCCTATAAAACAGTTAAGTTTTCAACTGGAAAATCTGAATTTTTATCAACGAAAAATTTAATTTCCAACAGGATTGTGGAATTTAGAAGTTAAAAACTAATTTTCTACAAAAATAATTTATTTTTAAACCCAAAAAAGACGAGTTTTCAAAATATTAAGTATTAAATTAAGTTTTCAACCTAAAAGATGAATGTTCAACCAAGAGGATTGAATTTCTACCAAAAAAAGACGAATTTTCAACCAAATACTTTCATCCTTAAACAAAACATATTAATTATTGAACAAAAAAGATGAATTTTCAATTTAAAAAGTTAAATTTTTACCTTAAAGCAGAATAGTTAAATTTACGTATGTAAATGTATGCATTTTCAACAAAATAGTTAAATTTTCCACCAAACAGATGAATTTTCAACCAAAAAAATTACATTTCCGCCAAACAAAACAACGAATTTTCAACCAAATAGTTAAATATTTAACCAAAGAAATGATTTTGCAACCATGAAAATGATTTTCGAATAAGAACAATTCTACAAGAAAAGGAACTTTTAATAAAATGCATCAACATTCAACTAAAAAATATTTAAAAAAAAATTCCAACAAAAAAAAAGTCAACTTCAAAACCATAGAAATTATTTTCAACCAAAAGATCAATTTTTAGCCAAGAATAAGATTAATTTTATACCAAAAATTCGAATTTTCAATAATGTACATGAATTTTCGACGAAATTGTTGAATTTCCAAATTAAAAAAATTGAATGTCAACCAAAAATTTTAATTTTAATTAAATAGTTCAATTTTTAATTAAGAACTATTTCCATTGGATATTGGATAACCAAAAGTGAAAGAGTTAAATTTTCATCTAAAGCTAAAGGAATTTTAAACAAAATTGAATTTTCCACCAAAAAGATGAATTTCAGTTCAATTTTTCATGCTTTTACAAAAAGACGAATTTTTTATTTTTCAACAAAAAAAGTGAAAAAAAAAAGAATTTTCTACAAGAGTAGAGTTTTTCGACAAAAGATTTCATTTTCAATCAAATAGTTGAATTTTCTAACAAAATATTGGAATGACCCCCCCCCCCCCTTCCCCCACAAAAAAAACGAATTTGAAACAAAATAGTAAACTTTTAAACTAAAATTATGAGTCCTTAATCAGACAACTGAATTGTTGAATTTAGATTATTAAAAAATTTTTATTAATTTAGATTATTATAAAATAATACTGATAATTATACAATTTTATACCAATCCTTTATTTTTGTTGAAAATTCATTCCTTTAGTTGAAAATTGAACTATTTTGTCGATAGTTCCTTTTTTTTAGTATTGAAGTAACGGTAATATTATTTAAAATAAGAAAAACTAATTGTAAACAAATTAGTTACATTTTCAAGTGAAGAAATGAATTTTTAACTATAGAATGTGAATTTCCAACCAAAAACGAAGGAGTTAAATTTTCATCTAAATAACGAATTTAAAAAAAATAGAATTTTCAACAAAAAAAATGAATTTTAGTTGTAAATTTATTTTTTGTTTGTTAAAAATTCATTCATTTAGTTGAAAATTGAATTATTTTGTTGATAATTCGTTTTTTAGTACTTAAGTAATGGTAAAATTATTTAAAATAAAAAAATAAATTTCAACTATTAAGTATAAGTTTTCAACAAAGAATGGGAGGGTTATATATTCATCTGAAAAATAACTAATTTAAAAAGAATTTAATTTTCAACCAAAAAGATTACTTTTTTAAAAACGAGAAAATATTTTATTTTAATCTAGATTTTTAATCAAGGTTATTTAATCTTAAAATCTGATTCTAATCTTTCATTTACTCTGTTCATTTGCAAGACGCATCATTCTAAAAGTTAAAGATTTGATCCATCGTTTTTTTTCTATCGGTATGTAGAATCTCGTTTGTTTTGCATATCAAGTTCTCTGGACGAGACATTTAAATATGTAAATTAGTTGGATTCAAAGTCGTTTAGAGTAGCCGATGTATTACAGATCGAATTTATTATTAGGTTTATATAATAATTTTTAAATCCAGATCTGCGCAAAGTTTAAATCAAATGTTAAGTTTATTATTCAAAATAGAATATTTCAGAAAGTGAGTGTATGTACAATAATTTTATGTGGTGTTTAACGATAAGATTTGAAATTCTGAGAACTTTCCCTGATTTTCGTAGTAAAAAAAAATCTGCAACTATTCAAAATTTTTACATCTTCAAGCGAAATTTTCTGATTATTAACATTTAAAAAATGCACACAAAAGAATTTATACAATTTTAGTGAAAATACATTTTAAAAACAACAAAACTTCAAAGAAAAATACAACAAGTCTAAAATTGGATCGAAATTCGCATGGAACTTTCAACAAGTGAATAAAAGAAACAAACAATAAGCAAATTTGACAAAAGAAACAATCAAGAGCCGAGGAATGAGAAACAAACGCCATATAAAACAACAATGATGAAATTCAGAATCAATGCAACAATAAAATATAATTATCAATTCTGATTTTCCACCTTTCCCACATAAAGAAGTGAAAAGTGGAGAGAAAACGAGAATAAAAATACTGAACAATAAAATTCCTTACCCAAGTGTGGCCGTGACCCGACGAAGATGATCGCCTGAAGTCATTGAATGCATGAATAATAAACAATTAATATTCGTCCGACTTGGGGATAATGAATGACTGCCAATCCCAAAAGAGTAAGATCGATTATTATTCCTTCATTTTCTCCTAGCCGGTCGCGTCAGTCCTATCTTGGGGATCATCGTGCTCCAGGATGACGATGAACTTGACAATCGTCACCATCTCACAGGACCGGCTGCGTCATCTTCATCTTGACACAAAAGATGACAAAAGAATTGAAAAAAATCACTCGTTTTCGGGAGCCCGGCGATATTGTCTCTCCCGAGTTGATATAATTAGCGCACTAACCACTAACCACTACTGTCACAATGTCACATTTGATATCGATTGATGAACACGAGTGACGACCTCGAACGAGATACACGCCATTTTACGGAAAAAATCAACTTTTCATAGGTGTGTGAGAACCACTAGCGAATCGCGAAAAGGATCTCTCTGTCCTACTATATGCTGTTCTGAAATTTGTGACAATGTGTTTATACTATAAAAATAAACAGAGAGAGATGAAGATATTGCAGAAAGACGCCGCGATTCTATTGGTTTCTAAAAAAAATTATCCAATCCCGTTTGAATCTACAACATTCCATTCCATTCCAAACATAACCGCTACGAGGGAAATGCAAAAGAATGTTTGGCAATGTTTGGAACTAGTGGAGCGCACCAGCCGCTAGGTAGCGCTAGCTGTATTAGTCCAAGTTCCGCGAAAATTCAAATTGGATAAATCAATCTTTTTAATATAAATTTGAAAAATGAGTGTATAGTTTATTCATTAAACAAAGTGAAAGTTTGAGTCGTTCAATTTGGGAAGGAAAAATTTAATATTTTTATTTCTGATCAATTTTTCTTGCATGGTTCTGAATTTCACAAATATAACATTATTCTATACTGAAAAGACGTTTCGAAGTATGTGTTTTCATATTTTTGTTCGAAATAAGAAACAAGAGGATGAATTTTATACCAAATAGAACAATTTTGAACTATGATAATTTTCAAAGGAAAGAAAGAATTTTCAACAAAGTCGTTAAATTTTCAACTGAAGAAATGAATTTTTAACTCCTAAAGATAAATTTTTAATCAAAAAATGGAAATTTTTAATTTGTACCTAGAGAAAAAAAAGTAAAAAAATACGAATTTTTAACCGACAAGATGGATTGAAGAAAAGAAGATTAATTTTCGAATGAAAAGACAAATTTAAAACTGAGAAAGGTAACTGTTTCAACAAAAATAGAATAGCTCTATTTTCAATTTCAAAAATTAAGTTTTAAACAAAATAGTTGAATTTTCAAACCGTGAAATGAATTTTCAACTGAAAAGATGAATTTCACAAAAAAAATTAGTTTTCAACCATATAGTGTTGAATTGCTAACTGAAAAGGGTAAAAATCAATTTAAAAAAAACAATCTTCAACAAAATACATAAACTTCCATAAAAAAACGAATTAAAAAAATTGTTAACTTTCAAGCCAAAGAAATGATCTTTTAACAAAAAAACTGAATTTTCAATTAAGAAGATTAATACATAATGTATAATAATAATATATTATATATTTTTCTAATATACTACTGAAAAATTTGAATTTTTAATAAAATACATGATTTTTGTACCAAAAATGAAGCAATAAAATTCTTATTAAAAAAATTAATTTTAAACAAGAAAAAAAACGAATTTTCATCCTAATAGTTAAATCCTCCACCAAATAAAATAATTTTATAAATAATAAGTTATTTTTTCAATTAAGTAGTTGAATTTTCAACTGAAGAGAAATTTACAACCAAAAATGCAACACAAAACAACGAATTTTAATGCAGTAGTTGTAATTTTGACAAAGCAGTTTAATTTTTAACCAAAAAAGATCAATTTTCAACCAGAAAACGAATTTTCAAGAAAGTAGTTAAATTTTCAACAAAAAATAAAAGTTGAATTTGTATCTAAAGAAGTAACTTTTCAACAAAAAATGGAATAGCTGCATTTTCAGTTGAAAAAATTAATTTCCAACGAAAAAACGCATTTTGAACAAAATAGTGAAATTTTCAAACCAAAAAAATGAATTTTCAAACAAGAAGAATAATTTGCTATCAAGAAAGATGAATTTAATTAATTTTTAACAAGAAAAGTAATTTGCAAGAAAACAGTTAAATTTACAACTAAACAGAAGAATCTTCAACAAAAACAGAAATGTTCAACAAACCAAAAAAGTTAATAATTTTTAATTTGAAACCATTGAATTCAATCAAAATAAGACGGACATAAAATTGTTGACAAATTAGTTGAGTTTTTAAATAAAAAAGAATAATTTTCAACCAAAAATGAAAGCGTAAATTTTTTAGTTAAAAAAACAACTAATTTACCATTTTTAAAAGTACAAATTTTCAACGAAAATTTTTAATTTTCAACCAAAGAGAAGAACCTTCAATCAATAAAATTGATGTTTAAGAATGTATTTCAACATTCAAGCAAATAAATTGATTTTTTCAGTAAAAAATATTATAATTTCAAATAAAAAACTGTGCAATTGAACCAAAAAAAGACGAATTTTCAACCCGAAATTATAGCATTTGTTATTTTTCGCCACAAAAATAGAAAACTGTTGAAAATTGTTTTTGGGAACGTTCTTTTAGCAGACAATAATGTTATATTTGTAAAATTCACAGCTATGCAAAAACAAAAACTAACCAGTACTCAAAATATTATATTTATTCTTTTCAAACTGAATGCCTCACACTTTTACTTTATTTCATGAATAAACTATGATCTTTGATTATTAATTTCAACGTGTCCAACTGAAATGGTGCTATCTCGGTAGAGCGAAATAAAAAGGTGCCATCTCAGGTGGTGAAGTATGGAAGCTTGATAATCCCAAATAAATAGTATCGGGAACACCAACCCCCTCTGAAGTATATAACCTTTCTATATGGTTATGTCGAGATGCACCTTTTCATTTGAACACGTTAATTTGTATGAAAAATGCTATTTTTCATTGATCGAGTTTGAATTTTGGCGGAATTTTGACTAAAGCAGCTAGCGCCATCTATCGGCTAGGAAGCTCACCTATGTTCGTGTTTGCTCGTGTTTTCGTGAACATTCTCAAACATTCTTTAACATCTGTAACACGCATCGTATGTTGTGTGTGTACGTTGCGTGTATTACAGTGTATTATAAAAGAGTTCGAAGCTAAAAAGCCTAAAAAGGAGATTTTTTAGAATTTGGTTCAAGTGTAGTGATTTTAAACGATTTTGCCAATAGTATTTGTATTCAGGCATTTTTAAGGTTATATACTTTTGCGGGTTTCGTTTTCTAAATTTTGGTATAAGGGAAGTTTAAAGAGTTTCGTGATGTTGACATGTGCTTGAGGAAGTTGAACACATTTGCATAGTTTTTGGTAGATCGTTTTATTTACTTCGTATCATTTGGTATCATGTTTTTAATTGATTAATTCGATGTAAGTGCGTGCAGGTTGTCAGATCGTTTTAAAACGATTTTTTAAAGTTAATAAAGAGTTTCAATACTGAATTAAGTAAATAATGTAAATTATGGAGATGTCAGAGGAAGCGGAGAATCACGTTGATGCTGTAAGTTTTATTTTATATAAATCTGCATATTGTTATTGATATTTACCTTGTCTATAAATTTTGATAATGAGGAAATACTCTTGTTTTTGTTTCATTCCTTTGTTTTCACAAAAATACTCCATATTCTAATACATATAACTTCTTTTTCATTTTGTTATAAATTGTACTTACTTTTATCAGTCATTCATTTCCTTGAGGAAATCAAACAAAATTGTGCAGTAAAGATATCTGAATTTTTAGAAATCACTTTGCTTTTAATTTTATCCTGAAGATGAAGTTTTTATTATGTTTACAGAACAAATGGAAAACAGGTGACTTGCATGCCGCTAAATTGTTCTCTAGGATAATTATATGTTTAATTAATTTAACAGTATTTTAATATTTATTTTTCATAATTTTGAGAAATTCATATTTTGTTTATAATTTTTTGGATACCTGGTGTCTTGGCATCAACCTTTCTTATAATTTTTTATCGTAAACAATGAAAACCTCGAGCTTTTAAATTTATAATCACTTGCATTTTCCAAGAAATGAAGATTTTCTAAAATTTGAAGTTGAAAAACTTCTAATTTTAAATTATGCAATTATACAATTTTCAACTTTGAATGGTTATTTATATTTTGAATCATTGATTTTTGATCACTTTTAATTTTTGAACTATTCAATTGAAATTTTTGTATATTTTCCAGTATAAGTAAGATTTTTTTTAAATCAATTTTTAAATAATTTTCAGAAACAAAATGTTTTGTAACATGAAAATCAACTTTATTTTTTAAATTATAATATGCAGGGTGGCCGCTGGACCGGGAAACCGGGAATATTTTGAGACCCGGTAAACCCGGGAAATAACAAATAAATTTCTTTTTGAACTGGGAATTTTACAAATGTTCGGAAGAAACATCGATCAAATTACTTGAAATATCACAAGTTTCGTACCACATGATACAGCGTTATTAAAATAAGTTTAATTTCAACTTTTTTCAAAGTTAAGTTTAATTGTTAACTTTTTCAATCATGAAATCATTCAGTATATACTTTTTTCAACTTTTTAAAAGTTTATTCTTATTATTATAGTGCATAATTCTAAAATATAGTACACAACAAATTTTCAATTTTAGGACTTCATTTTGATGTGTACATTTTTAATTTAATGAATTTTAAAATGCAGTTTTGAAGACATAAACAATTACAAATTAAAAGCGTTTAAAATTGAAATTTTCAAAAACAAAACGTTTTAAGTGAATCAACTATACATATTCATGATTTAAAAAAATGCAAATATTGTTTCGGTCTAAAATATTTAATTTTTTACCCATTCGATCACAAAGTTTTTAATAAAAAACGAACAGTTTTATCATATTTAGCAAGATTCGACTGTTCATTTGAAATGAGCAATAAAAACAAAAAAATCCTTGAATGAAGTATTCAAAATTTGCAAGTGAGAGTGTGCACTATTTATGTATAAATACAGTATCAATTATATCAATTGTATCAATTGAACAGTTACCAATTTGCAGCCGCTTAAAATAAGAATAATTTAACTACTAATTTAAAAAGTGTTTGTCAAAAAAATGTCAGTTCAATTTTTAATGTTTCTTACTTGAAACTGTTCAGCATGATATAATTTTGAAAATTTATTAATTTTTCAATTTAAAACATTGAAAATTTTAGCGTTTTTGATATTTTTTAACCATAAATCTTTGAATTGTTCAAAGTGTAAAAGTTTTTAATAAAACATTTTTCACTTTAACGGTTTTTAATTTAAAATTGTTCAATTGGAAACTGTTAAAAGCTTTTATTTTATACGTGTAAATAATTGAATGTTTGAATTATAAATTTTGTAAACTTCAATTTTAAAAGTTTAAATTAAAAGCATTCCACTTTAAACTGCTTCGATTGCTTTAATTTGCAGCTAGATAAACTACATAATTTGAAATTTTCAACTCTTATAAATGTAAGAGTTGAAAGGTATCTACTTAAAAAATATAAATCCAAGTATCATTTTCAACGCTCTAAATTGAAAATTGAAAATAGTTTCTAAAGTTTCAATCGAACGTTTACATTTGATTAACTACTAAATTCACTGTCGTTTTCCGGTTCAAAAAAAAATCCCGGTCCAGCGGCTAAGAGGCTTTTAATTAATTACGTAAGGGTCCCGAGGGGGGGGGGGGGGTTACAAAA
>CAKNXH010000140.1:740591-759772 GCA_932178445.1 Andricus quercusramuli | reverse complement strand
GGGGGAGGGGGGTTAAAACCATTCTTACGTAATATCTTACTACGTCAATTATTGTTTCAATTCGAACGAACTCAGTAGCTACTACTACTCCCAAAGACTAATATTATTTTTGCGAAAAATAAAAATCTTTTGTTTATGTCAAATAACAACGTGTTTTAGTGTTTCTAATGATGTGTAACTATTCAAAGCTATTTAGAAAAATTCTAAGTTGAATATTACTTAAGAAAGGGCGTGGGGGTCATGAAATCTTATGTATCCTTATGTGTGGGGGGGAGGGGGGGGGGGAGTAAAAAGTGGTCAAAATCGCCCATACGTAATTAATGAATGGCCCCTAACATCTTTTTAAAATTATTTGTTTTAGCGTAAAAAAATTCAAAATCGAGAAAATGAATGTTTCTAATGAATTATTTTCATTTGTTTGTTAACATCAAAGTATTTATTTGTTCTTAAAAATTTTAATTAGGAGTTTTTTTCTTCAAATGTAACTTTTTATTCATGTTAGTATTTCTTTCAATAATTGTTATATTATTCTTAATCGAGGTATATGTATATATATATATCTCGAACGCGTCCTCGGGTTGCGGATAGAGGGTCCCTGTACCAAGGGTGTCTGCTGAATATGGTTACAATAATTAATAAGCAGTCGTGGAGAATTGTCAATTGATATTCCCAAAGGAATAACCCCTGAGCGGAGGCATAACAACCGTGCCAGAAGCTGAATGGCACCTGGGTGAGGTGTCTTAAACGGTGACTCTGGGATACTGGGCGACCTCTCAGAGTATGCAGCCTTATCCTTGCACGCGGGGCTCTACAAGGATGGGCGAACCATTTCCCTAGCTGCTCGTAGGTACAACAATGACACTTCAGCACGTTTCGCATCAGTCTTGGCTAAATCAAGCCGATTACCTACGGAAAAATGGATATGTACGCGGAGCGCGTCCCCAACCGCTGCTTGTTCAAGCTGCAGACGAAGATGAGGAAGTGACGTTAAGACCAACCGCGGAAAGCAGGCATCTTCTGAGATATCTCGCAAAAGTCCGACCTCTGGACCATCAATTGCTCAGTTCATGGTGCTGCGAGAGCTTTGGCTGATTCAAATCGAAGGCTAAAACCGACGATGGATCAAAAGACAAAAAGATTCTTGCATCTACTAAACAGAAGATTGGATGGGCAAGGCAGAATGCGTCCCCTGTTCAATGTGTGATTAACTACATAACATCTGGTAGACCGTTCACGGACAGGGTTCGAAAGTTCGCCCAAGAACTAAGGATCTTGAATAACACACTGAACAAGTCAAAGCTGCTGAAAATCAAGCAGCATATTGTTGATAAAATACAGCTGCTATCTGATGCAAGGAGGAGAATACAGAAGAGGGAGAGATGGATCAGGGAGACTCAACAGTTTCTCGCTGACCCATCGCGCCTCTTCAGCGATCTCTCCGTTTCTGTAAAAAATCCACTCAAGCCCAAGGAGCTAGAGACTTTTTGGAGAGAGATATACAAGATCCCGAAAACACTGAAGTCGAAAGAAAATACAATCTCATCCGCTTCAAGGAGTTTTGCGAAAACCTCATAAAATCTGAGGAGGAATGTCAATCAATCACTGCCGAAGAGGCGAAAAAAGCACTTAGAGGCACGAAGAACTTTTCCGCTGCTGGGCCAGATTGTATCAAGAACTTTTGGTTGAAGAAGTTTACTTTTATACACCAACATTTGGCCCGCATATTCACCTCATATTCAAAGTCGGAGACGCCCATCCCGCAATGGCTGGTGTTATGACGCACTATACTCCTGCCGAAAAAAGTCAACTTGTCCAACCCAGAGAATTACAGGCCAATAACTTGTTTTAGCACACTGTATAAGATCTTTACAGCTGTCCTAAACAACAGGATTGTTCGACGAATTGATCCTGTGTGGCGAGAGATGTACGAACAACGTGGCTCGAAAAAAGGTGTAGCAGGCTGTCGAGGGAACCTGGTGATTGACAGGTGTGTCTGTAAAGACGCTACAGCCTATCAGCGCGTCCTGTCAATGGCCTGGATTGACTACCGGAAAGCTTCCGATTCAACCTCTCATAGATTTATAATCTGTCTGTTGGAAAGCTTGAAGGTACATCTACACATAGTGAGGTGCATAGAGAGATTGATGCCTCTTTGGAAAACTAGATTTACTATCTCATCTAGAAATTATCGTGTGACAACGAACGTCACTTTCCAGAGGGGCGTCTTTAAGGTGATACCATGAGCCCTTTGCTTTTTTGCATCACGCTTCTGCCTCTATCTCGCACTACGAAATTCTTCTGGATACCTCTGTGGCGATACTAATCAGCGTCGGCATAAAGTCACTCATGTATTCTATATTTGGACGCGTGTGCCAAAATTATTCTGAAGAAAGGAAAGATTTGTGGCGTTCCCAAGGATATAAGTTTTATTAGACCTGGGCATGCCTCACAGCCGCATTCAGGACGTCACATCAGTGAAGGAGTCTCTTCAAAGCAGATACAAGCATCTTCTTCGCCAGATTTGGTCTTCCAATCTGTCGGCGTTGAACAAGGTATCTGCGACTAACATGCTTGCCGTCCCGGTTCTACTCTACTCGCTTGGGGTGGTTCAATGGACGAAGAACGGGCTTACGGACCTTGACATCACCACACGTAAGATCATGCTTATGCATAAAAGATTGCATATCAATTCGTGAGTTCCGCGATTATACATTTCACGGCGTCAAGGCGGAGGGGGACTTCTGAATCTCCAGTGTTTTCATAACCGAATTGTTCTAAGTACAGCTTACATCGTTGCGAATGGCAGAGATCCTCTCCTAAAAATGGTCAGGAACCACGAGATGATTGGCGAAGGAGCGTTCCTTCACAACGCTGCGGAGCAAGCGGCCGAGACCCTTGGCCTTAATTTTAACACCAGAAGTGAGGAAAGTGCATTACTCCATCTAGATGCTTCACTTCTAAAAGCCGAAGTAAAGAAAGCAGAGGTTGAAAAATTTCACCAACAGCTACTCGACAAGAAAGTGCACGGAAACCTTAGCATACCGTGATCACATTTTATGTCAAGAAGTTCCTAGTGATAGGTGCAGAGCGTATCGTGCACACGCTGAGTACCTAGAGCACATACTATCGGGGTGACCGCCCCACGCAGGAACGACATATCTATGGACATAATGCGGCCCTAAGAGTGCTTTATTACCATCTTTGTCAATATTACGGTGCTGGTCGCGACCCTGCCCTGCCGAACGCTACAAGGGAGAGAGAGTCAATTATCCAAAACGAGAAGTGCCAAATTTTCTAGAACTACGATTTTCGGACAGCAGTCTGTTTCACACTCGAGGCCTGAAATCGTTCTCCAAGACTTCGAGAAACGAACTGTATTCGTGATCGAATTTTCGGCTCCGTCCGAATACATCACTGCCAAGGAGAAAGAAAAGGAGAAGAGGTATCAAGACCTTTAAAGAGAGCTGCAACGACTGTACCCAAAATATTCGGTACGAGTAATTGTCCTTGTGATAGGTGCTCTCGGACGTACGAAACTATCACTGGTTCGTAACCTTAAAGCTATACCCGCGTGCCAAAAATATGCCAAGGCACTTGCGAGATGGATGCAGAAGGCTGTCATCATTGGGTCGCTTCGTGTAAGACATGGCCATAAGTGTGATTTACCGAGGTTTTACTGGGAGTCGGTGTCATTTTTTAGATGGCAGTTGCTCTCAGTGGGGCCATGCGATGGTTGTTTAACCCTTTTTACAAATATATATTTCGTGTAAGTTCAGACCTTGGCAGAATTCAAGAAAAAATCAGCACAATTTTAATATCATACATGCCTTCAAACATTCGTCTTGCCTTGTTTTAAATTTTAATTTAGAAGTAATAAATGTCCTGTTTTTCTAATACGCATGATATTTTTATTTTTCATTTGAAGGTATTTTTCTTAAAACTTGTTTTAAAACATCCTTTTCGTAAAATCATACCGCTACTGATAAAGTAATATTAATTTTGTAAACTTTGCTAGTATCTTTTAGTGCTTTCTAAAATAATAATGAGGTACGAAATTGAAAGACATCTATTGCAAGAAAAAATCGGGAAAAACGTTAATTTTCATCTAGGAAATCCGGGAATTTGTATAAATAAAATAGGTACTTTTTTTCTTCTTTTTTGTACCTACACATAAAACTTTTCAATCCATTCTAATTATTCTTTCTATTTGATATCGAATCAATTTTTTCCCCCTAGTTGAAACCTGCCGAAACGCCTCCGGATTCGCCGAGGAAGCCGGTGAAATCCACCGCTGTGGTAAAGTACTCCGCAGTTCAAACTCCAGCAACTTTTGCCCAGCTACAATGCAACACAGATTTGAACCTTCCACCCAGCAACTGGCTGAGCAGTTCAGCAGAAAGCTATGGTCTTCAAAACGACTGGTCGCCACAAAGCAGGAGCTTTTCCAGCTTCCGCATGGCTCACATGTTTCCAGACTGCGTTGGCGAAGTGGATGTAGTGTCCGAAGCAGAGAATATAAAAAAACTTTTAAAAATGCCTTACACTCAGGGTGTTATATCCATGGTGGTTCATCGTGTAGAAAACACTTTGCTTTTAGACGACCTCGACGTCCACAGATACCTCTTGAGACAAGCTGAGAGCGACTGGGAGTGGCTGAAAAAGTTCGTCTGCGAGCAAGTTTTCCAAAATCTCGGCGAGAAAGAGAAAAGACTTTCTCACAAGTCCAGCCGCACTACTATACAACAAAAGAATCTAGTTTCCAAGTTCTTATACCACTCCTTAGTCTTTGGAGATAACAAAGAACAAAATGAGAAACCCACATTGCCGGTTAAAACGCTAGAACCAAAATTGCCTGAGCCTTCACGAGAAGAAAAATTACCAGATCCCAATTGTAGCCATAATTTTGCGAGAAATGTTCTCTGGACCTTTGAAAATATCCAGATGTTGATTGGGACTGACATGCCGATATTTGGGGGTCCAACTCATCCGTGCATTAGCCTTAGACTTAGGGACATGACGAAGCCAATCAGTGTTTTGACGGGAATAGATTATTGGCTAGATAATCTTATGAGCAATGTTCCTGAAGTCGTGATGTGTTATCATCTTGATGGCATTGTGCAGAAATATGAGTTGATAAAAACTGAGGATTTGCCAAATTTGGAAGACTCTAAGTTCAGTCCCAAAGTCATCAGAGACGTTGCGCAGAATATCTTGAGTTTCTTGAAGAATAATGCTACTAAAGCCGGACACACTTATTGGTTGTTTAAAGGTAAGATTTCTATTTATTTTATTTTAGCTAGCAATCCTATTCAAGTCTCGGACTTGCCACATTATGGACACGTATGGAGCGATGCCACTTTTATTACTATTGTGAAAAAATTAGACCAAAGACATTATTTTCTTACAATTATCCACTAAAGCCGCTATTCATTTACTTTTTCTTGAAAAACATTTTTGAACTTTTTCGCTAATTGGCTAAAATAATATGTTTGCGATCTAAACGAAGTTCAATATACCGAAAAATGGTCTCAATGGCTAATTGATGGGGAGGGGGATAAGGGTGTTAAAATCTTACTGTTTCTTATGAATTAACAAAGTAGTTCAACTTTCAAACAGTTGGTTGAATTTTCAACGAAAAAAGATTAATCTTCACCAAAAAGTGATTAATTTTCAACCAAACAGTTGCACTTTAACCAAAAAGATTAAATCTCTACCCAAAAGAACGAATTTTAAAATAAAAAAGACGAATTTCCGACAGAAGTTGAATTTTCAACAACGAAAGATTTTTCAGTCAATTAAGAAAAAAAAGAATCCAAAAGGTTTAATGTTCAAGTCAAAAAGACGAATTATCAACAAAATACGTCAATTTTAAACCAAATAGTTCAATTTCCAACCAAGAATAGGAATTTTAAACACAGAAGATTAATATTCTAAAAAAAAAGATGAATTCTCAACAGAATACATACATTTTTAACCAAATATATGAATTTCTAACCAAATCGATTCATTTTCTACCAGAAGGCGAATTTTCAACAAAAAACATACATTTTTAACCAAATAGGTGCATTTTTTACAACAACAAAAAGAATTTCAGCAAATTACATCGATTTGCAGCTGAATCGTTTGAAAAATGGATGTGATGTTAGTGCACATTTTATTTGTATAAATTTTAGTTTATATTTCTATCGTTTCACATTTTTTAAACAAAATAGTTGGATTTTTAAGATAAAAACCATTTTTTAAACCTAAAATGGAGTGGTTAAATTTGAATTTATTCAACTACCTGTTTGAAAGATAAACTCATTTGTTTAAAATTTATTTTTTTTTTTGGTTGAAGAAAATACAACTGTTTGTTCAAAGATTAATCTGTTTTGGTTGAAAGAGTATCAACTATTAAATCTTTCCTTGCGAATTCATCTTTTGTGCTAGGAAATTTTACCATTTTTTTGAAAATTCGTTTTGTTTTGTTGAAAATTAATTTTTTTAACTCAAAATTCAACTATTCCATTTTTTGTTGAAAATTGATATTTTTCAGTTGAGAATTAAACTATTTAGTTGAAAATTCATGTATTTCTAGAAAATTTGTCTTAGTAAAAAATTCGTCTTCGATTTTGATAAAAATTCAATTAATTGTTTGAAAATTAATTTATGATTGAATTAATTTGAAGAATATGTTACCTAAAATAATGTTATTCAGAATAATTTATTCCCCTACTATGTATTTCCCTATTTTCGTGAAAAATCACCCTATTTCTCCTGTTTTAAGGGCATTTTAAATGTGAAGTCTGAATCGGACTTACGTGGTATCTTGCTAATGTAAACAAATTTGAAATAGCAAATATATTTAATTTTTAGGCAAAGACGACGACGTGGTGAAGCTTTACGATTTGACTTCCCTCTGCAGTGAAGTGAACGATGACAAGGGCCAAAGTCCCTTCACAGTTCCTGTTGCAATGTTGCTTTATCGAGTCGCCAGGAATATGAAATATTCTCCAGACTACTGCATAAAACGGGGGACCATCCGGATGCTCTTGAAGAACTGCATTCATTTACTTGCAAAAGAAAAGTACCCTCAAATTGTTACTTCAGCTCATTACATGTTGTCTGACTTATACGTTCCGGCTGGCACGACTCCTGCGAATCCGATTTTGATGGAACAGAGTGATGATGATGAATCTCAGAACGAGAGTTGTTCTTCCCAGGAAAACTATAAAGATACGGAAAAAATGGAAGAGGATGTCAGCGCTGCAATCAAGTCTTTGACTTTAACGAGAAGTATATACAATTTTCAAGTTGCTCTTTTCTGAAACTCTTTTGCCCTTTTTAATCTTACCTACAGAGTGGCTACTGCCCGGGAAAACTAGAAATTAGCTTGGAATTTTGGGCACCCAGAAATAGACGGGAATTTTCAAATTTGTTTTTACTTTTGCTATAAACATCGTATCGCTTTTTGAAAAAATGTGCTTCGAATATCATTTTATATTCAAGATTTTTAAGTTAATGTTTCGTTCAAAAATGAATGTTCCTTTTATACTCTATATATTTACGAATTTAAAGCTTGAGCTGATGGATCTTTAAAATCCTAAAGTTCCTTTTATATTTGAGAACATTAACTTCCTTTTTAAATATTTAACATAGTAATTACATAGGTATAACCTAAATTTTTATTAATATTTACTAATAATTGGCATAATAAAGTTATAATATAGGAATACTCTGAAGGTTTCGCAAATAAATTAAGAAACCGCTTTTCGAGAAAAACTGATTTGAAGTTGAAGAGTGTTATAAACTCACGTGTTATATATTTTCTCTTCAAATAAAAGATTTACCCACTTGCGGTTATCTTGGGGATATAAAAGTGTAATATTTTAGATCCTAAATCACAAAATCGCGAAAATCTCCTAAACTAGGATCGTCATAATTTATATTCTAGAATATCATCGGTGGCTTCTTTGCGCAGATTTTTCTCTACGGTTCATTAAATCACAAACTTTAAACTCTTTCCCCCAATCTGCTCTTGTCCCCATTTTTTGAAGAATTCCTCTGTTTTCAAGAAAATTCCATTTTTCGCTCAAACGAGAATTTAATTATTAGAAGCCAATATTTTTTGGATGAAAGATCATTCTTTTTAAGTGAAATGTCTAGTATCATATTTTTTGTTTATAATTCACTTATTTTCGTTAAAAATTCTACTTTTTTTTTTTTAATATAATTATTTTGTTCAAAATTCAAATATTTTGTTAAATTGTCATCTTTTTTGGTTGAAACTTATTTCTTTTTATTTGGAGAATCCACTATTATATTTTGGGTTCAGAATTCATTTTTTTTAATTTTACTATTTGGTGGAAAATTTAAATATGTTGTTGAAAATTCAACGATTATCATGAAAAGTCGTCGATTTTGATTGAAAATTAATTTTTTTGCATTGGAAAAAGTCTACTATTATATTTTGGGTTCAGAATTTATTTTTTTTGGTTAACAATTATATTATTTAATGAAACGTTTATTTAATTGGTTGAAACTTTAAATATTTTCTTGAAAAGTCACCTTTTTTTATCGAAGATTCAACTGTTTTGTTGAAATTTCGTCTTTTCGTATTGAAAATTCGTCTTTTCGTAGGAAATTAATATTTTTTGCTGAAAATTCAACTATTTTTGTTTGAAAATTATTTATTATTTCGTTGAAAATTCTACTTTATTGTTAAAGTCTTTCTTTTCAGTCGAAAATTCATCTTTTGGTAGAAAAGTACATTTTTGTTGTTGTTAAAAATTAATCTTTTATAGTTTAATGTTAATTCTTTTATTTTATTGAAAAGCCTACTATTATATTTTTTTCTAGAATTCATCCTTTTTGGTTAAAAATTCTATTTGGTTGAAAATGTAATTATTTTGTTAAAAATTCAACTTTATTCTTAAAAAGTCATCTTTTCTGGATGAAAATTCTACTGTTTTTTGAATGTATATAAAATTGCACTATTTGGTTGAAAGTTTAATTATTTTGTTGAAAATCCTACTATATTCTTAAGAATTAATCTTTTTAACGACAATTTAACTGTTTTCTTGAAAATTAGTCTTTTTGGATAGAAAAGTCACAACTTTTTGTTGAAAATTCGTCTTCTGAGATTAAAAATTAATTCTTTTTATTTGAAAAGTCTACTATTATATTTTTTGTCCAGAATTCATCTCTTTTGGTAAAAAAAATGTACTATTTGGTAACAAAGTGTAATTATTTGATTGAAAATTTAACTAATTTATTTAAAATTTATCTTTTTTGTTCGAAAATTCATCCCTTTCAATTGAAAATTGATCTTTTGGTAGAAAAGTCATATTTTTTGGTTGGAAACTTGTCTTTCTTGGTTAAAAATTCCACTGTTTTCTAAAATATTGGTTCGTGGCTTGAAAATTCAATTATTTGGTTGAAAATGCAACGTTTTTTGTTGAAGTTTAATATTTCTTGTTTGAAAATTGAACTTTTTCGTTGAGAAGTAACTTTTTTTTGAAATTCATCTTTCTGCGTTTGAAAGTCAAATATTTTCTAAAAGATTCGACTTTTTAGCTAGAAAACTCAATCCTTATTGAAAACCCACTACCTACATTAATGCTGTTTATAAGAACTTTTTCCCCTTTTATTTCCTTGTTTTATTGAAAAATCACCGCATTTCCCATGTTTTGAAAGTATTTTGGGATGTAAAGTCTGAAATCACTTTTACAATCATTTACCTTATGTATTTTAGTTTATAGTTCTAAAATGTTTGACTATTTTTAATATTTACATAATAAAACAATTAGTTCGCCTGAACCGTTTCCAATTGGAATGCATAATATTGCGCTATATACTCGACTCGTCAGCAATTCTAGGAATTCCTAAACCGCGAGTTCCTAAGCCGAGAGTCGGGTTTATTGAATAATATTATTATACACGCTTAACAGCCTATCTGAAAATAATAATTTTTGCCCGGGAAAATAGGAAACAAGGCCTGGAACTTTTTTTTAAGTTTGAGTGGCCACCCTGACCTAACATTTAATTAATAATAATTCATTGTTCTACTTCCAGTTAGAGAGCAATCAGAGTATGCACAATTCAAGTACAAACCTCCTCCGATTATTGGAACATTAGAAGAAAGATGTAGAGTAGCTTTGGAACATGTAGCGAGTGGTCTCGAATGTTTGAAGTACTTTCCGATTCAAGAAGACTCTCCAGAAAAGGAGGAAGCAGATGAAACGGAGGAGAGATTAGCACCTGAAGAAGATGTTCCGCAAATGGCTAAGCCTTTCCAAGCCATTCCGATGCCTTATACTCCTTTGAACAAACTTGCAGAAGCTGCTGGTAACAGTCCAAGCTACAAGAAGAAGAACAAGCAGAAGAAACATAAAAAGTCAGAGAAGAAAGTTCCTATAACTGACGAGGAAGCACCGAATGCTGTACTCTGTAAGTCAGAGACCCTTCCGACGTGGCAGGCGCCGAAGAAGAGCGACAATCTGAGCTGGAACGCTCATCTGAAGACCTTGCTTTATGAAAAAGCTTCTTTGATTCTCGGTGTGCTCGCTGAAAATGAGTATTCCAATGGAAATTATGGAGCTGCTCTTCGGTATATTTCCATTGTTCTGCGGTGTCAGAAAATCCTGGATGTTTTCTGTGGGATTAATAACGAGCAGATGATGAGTTACTTTTTAGGAAGGGCTGGTGATTGTGGTTTTATGACTGTCCAGGATTGGGGCCATGTGGAGAAGCACAGGCAAGATTATCAAGCGAAGAATGAAACTAGTCCGTTCATTGACGAAATATGCTCCATGGAGGAACTCGAAAATAGTGAGTTATATATGTTAAAGGGCTTGGATTCACGCCAATATTGACACTATTTGACACTTTTTTTTTAGCGACATCACTATTTTGCTACTACAGTAAACTTCTTTCTATTTCAAAGATGCCCTTTTTCAAAGATCCTCTATTTCAAAGGTCACCTATTTCAAGACCCCTATACACGCTGACCATTTAAAAAAACAGGCCCGAAGAGCGGGAAGTCTTGAATTGAGTATTTTAGCATGACGTCATGGGAATGCAGACAACTTTTTTCGAGACAATATGCTAAACGTAAACATAAGTCAGATCGATTTGAACAGAACCAGGCACTCAAACCTCAAATTTCAGATAATTGATTGTATTTCGCGAAACACTTGAAGAATATTACAATTCATACCTATATCACTTACCTTTACATTTAGAATATTTTCTCCAAAAAGGCGTATGCAGTTGCAGTACCATGTCCTGCATAATTAATTATTTTAATTTAATTAATAATTAATTCAGAACTTAATTTTAGTTTTTTTTTATTTCTAGCGAAGTCATGCTAGAAAACTCACTGTTCCGCGAAATATTTGAGTCGTTTTTTGATTCTATTATATTGTTTTTTAGTTGTCTGTAGGAAATGTTAAATTTTTCACGTCGTACGTCAACGAAAACACTATACAACGGATCGCGACTTTTTCAACTGCGTAATAAGTCGGGATCGTCTGAACCGTTTCCACTTGTAATGCATCATATTGCGCAATATACTCGACTGAGTATATTGATTTCAAATCGACCCGGGCTTTTCAACACATGCGCAGTTGAAAAAGTTGCTTAGAGCAAGCGCAGCGGTACAAGGCCGGGGCAGCCAATGACCGTTGCTTGTCAAAAATCACCCCATTATGCAATGAAATTATGGTACGTTTCAAGGCCCCGGAAATAGAAGGAAGTTTACTGTATTTTGAAAAAGTGCCAGTATTTTTTGGTAACTCACTTTCCATTTTAAAATATTTTTTAACTTCGAAGATTGACTAAAATAATATTTCTATCATCTCACGTGCAGTAAAATAGTCCTAAAGGCTCAATTATACAAGAATTGAATTCGAAGGGTATAAATTCATCTATTATTTATTGTTTTCCATCTTATAATGCCTTAATTATCGCAATATTCTGAATGTAATATCTTCCAACAATTAATGATATTATAATTCAAAGAATGTTTAAATCAGCAATTTGATTTAATCACATTCAAGAGTAAAACACATCAAATTGCAAGCGTTCCAAATTAAGAAAGCCTACAAATTAACATTTTTTAAATAAATAAATTCAAATTTTAATAATTTTCAAATGGTTACGGATTTAGGAATAAAGCATGCTAAATATAAGCATTAATCTTTTATACAAATAAAAAATGTTAATTTTAAAGTTTTCTGTTTTGAAAATAGTTCAAGTCAGAAATCCTTCCTCAATCAAGAAGAATCAAAAATGTTTAAAAAATCGTGCTTTAGAATAAATTGACTTTAAATTAAATAACTGAACGGAAAATTGAAATTTTCCGATTGTACAAGAAATGAAATTTACAAACACAAAAAATTAGAACCTAAAAAGTTAAGAACAGGCTTTTTGAAAAGTCCCTTAAATGTTTGTTGAAATATTTTCTTCTTATGTGTATTATTTTTGTGACTAATAATGTACACAAAATAGATATATGTGCATTGTATAATCAAGCCCAAAAGTTCAGTTCCTATTCTTCGTCTTTTTTTTAGCACATTAAATGAACACGCAATTTTTAAATTGAAAGATAAAGTTATTCTTAACACAAAATTTTTGTAATTCATAATATCTATTATCAAAAATAATAGAAAAATAAGGACAATATTTTTGATAATTGACGGAATTTGATATCCTAACTTCAGGATAAATAAATATAATTTTTTTACAATATATAGACAATGAATCTGTTGCACTTTTGATAAAAGATACCAATTTCTGACTAAAAATACTAAATAATACGAAATTATTAAAAGATTCTGGATATTATTCCAGTTGTAATTATTTTTGTTTTAAATAAACGATTTCATGTGATAAACATTAATATAACCATAAAATGTTCAAAAGTAACAAATCTTATTCAAACTATAATGATTTTGGTTTTACAATATCAGTTTTTGGTATAAAACGCTGACGTCACCGAAAATTGTAAAAAAAATGAACCTTTAAAATCCAACGTGCTTTGTTTGAAAAAAAAAAATTTTTTTGGTGTATAAGAAAACCTAAAATTGTTGAAAGTTGTGAATCCTCTTAAAATATAACTTTTTTGTATTAAAAATACCAATTTCCGATGAAAAACACTAAAATAATCCAAAATTGCTAAAAGATTCTAAATTTTGTTCAAATTATAAAATTGTTAGAAAATTATGAACGTTTAAAAGCTAATGATTTTTGTTGAAAAAAAAAATTCCTGTGAAAAACGTTAAAACTATCCATTTTTTTTGTAAAAATCTAACGTAACCGAAAATTGTTAAAAGTTTAAATCATCTTTAGCAGTTTTTTTTTTAGTAAAAGTGACAATTTCCGACGAAAAACACTGAAATCGTTAAAAATTGTTCAAAGATCTTAAATCTTGTTCAGATTATAAAGATTTTGTAATAAAATACAAATAACCTAAAATTGTAAAAATGTGTTTAACTTTCTTGAAATATTGATTTTATTATTAAAAATACTAGTTTCCGACGTAAAACGCTAAAATAATCTAAAATTGTTAAAATATTCTAAATCTTGTTAAAATTATCATGATTTATGTTTTTATATACCAATTTTTTGTGTAAAACGCTGCCTTAACATAAAATTGTTCAAATCTTAAAATTGTCTTTAAAATCAACATAAAATAATTAAAAATACAAATTTTCGACAAAAAACACTAAAATAATACAAAATTGATAAAAGATTCTAAATCTGTTGAAAATTGCAGGTCTTGTAAAATAAAAAATTGTTGATAGATCCTAAATCTTGGTCAAATTATATAATGCGTTTTGTTATAAAATACCAATTAGAATGCGGAAAAAAATCTAACTTTAAAATTCAACTATTCTTGTTGAAGATTCATCATATTAGTCGAAAATTCATCACTTCGGTTGAAAATGTAACTATTTTGTTGAAAAGTCTTTTTTTCTTATTTGATGATTAACTTTCAATTAAGTAATTTATTGATTAATTGATCAATCTTTTTTACTTCAAAATTCAATTATTCCGTTCAAAATTTATATTTTCAGTCCAAAATTATCTGTTTGGTCCAGAATTCATATAATTTGTTGAAAATTCGTTTTTTTGTTGTAGAAAATGAATCTTCTTGTTTTTAAAATTCACCATTTTAGTTGAAAATTCATCACTTTGGTTGAAATTAAGGTATTTTATAAAAAATCCGTTTTTTTGTTGGAAATTAATTTTGTTAACTAAAAATTCAACTATTCAATTTTCAGTAAAAAATGCATCTTTTTGGTTGAAAATTCAACTATTCAGTTAAAAATTCATCTATATTGCCGAAAAAGAAATATTTTACATGGAAATATAGGAGATTGAAGTTTTTTAAATTCAATATAATATACTACCTATAATAATTTTACTGAAATATGTACTGAATTTGAAGTATAGGAAGATAAAATAAAAATTGGTATAAATTATTCTCCAAATTCATGGACTTTAGGGATAAATTCAATAAATGATCAATTAGAATTAGAATTAGAATTAGAATTTTCTCAGGGCTTGAGTAGACATCCTACCTATTGTTTTCATAGACGTGTGAATAAAAAAAATGTTTTGTATTTATGAGATTTGAGAAGTAGTTATATTTTATATTTGATTTATTCTCAGGTGATCTTGAACTTCTGCCACAAAGATTCGAGAGTCTAGAAAGCACTTTGGTCGATTCCTTGCGATGTTACGAAAAAGCTTTGGCTCTCCAGCAACCGAGCGAGGATCGAAATACGCTTTTGAGAAGAGTTGGAAATATTCATAACGAGCTGGGAGTTTTGTATATGAATCAAGCAAGTGGTGAGCTCTAAGACTTTTTTCCCTGATCCCAAATTTTTTTTGTAATCTTAGCAATTGTAATTCAACTAATTTTGAACTTGACAGCTCGTTACCAACCAGAAGTCGACGATTCGAGTCAGTCTTCTTCAGAAGTCGCAGCTCTTCTTGAACGTTCGCGAACGCATCTGGAGGCTGGAGTAAAGTCCTTTGAAACTGTCCACGACGAGTCAAATCTGGCACTTCTGTATGCAAATATGGGTCGCTTATTGCGATTACGTGCCCATATGCACATCAAGCAACCTCAAGAAGAACGTCAGTTTTATGAAAAAGCTCTCACGAGTTACCAAAAGGCCTTGCAAGTCCTGGGAGTGAGAAAATGCAATCCTACTATCTGGGATAATGTGACTTGGGATTTTTCTACAACTTTGTACACGATGGCAACTTATCTGCAGGATTATCCAATTGCCGGAAATAAGGTATTTCAGAATTTTAGAAATCAAGAAGCCTTACTTTGACACTTTTTTTTTTAACGGTGCAACTGTTTTGATACTGTGTTGAAAAATATGACACTGATTATAATATTTTTGCAAATTGCTCGCTAATGCAACTATTTTTTCACTTAGTCTTTACAAATATTTTAAAACTTGTTCGCTCAATTGACTAAAATAGCATGTCCGCCACCTCAACAATCAAAATTTAAAAATATTTCAAGGGATTTCAAGAATTCAAAAATTTGTTTAAACAGTTCAGGGGATTTCTAATTATTTCACGCGATATCAAAGATTTCGTAAAGATTCCTCGGGGTAATAAAGGATTTTAAGTCGTTTCTGGGATTTGAGAAGATTTTATAGGGATTCAATGTTTTTAGTGTATTTTAAAAGATTTCAAGATATTTCAGAGAATTACAAAGATTTCATAAGATTTCAAAGGATTTCAAAGATTCAAAAATATGTTTAAATAGTTCATGGGATTTCTAAATATTTCACGAGATTTCGGAAAAATTCCAGGGTGTTTCAAAGGATTTTGACTGGTTTCATGGATTTGAAAGGATTTTATAGGGTTTCAGAGTTTAAAGAGTATTTTTAAAGATTGCAAGATAATTAAGAGAATTGCAAAGATTTCAAAAAATTTTAAGGTATTTCAAAGATTTAAAATTTTTGTTTAAATACTTCGAGGAAGTTTGAAATATTTCTCGAGATTTCAGAGAAATGCAAAGATTTCAAAAGATTTCAGGGGATTTCTAAACACTTCACAATTTTTCAAAAATTTGGTTAAGATTCCAAGAGGTTTTAAAGAATTTCAAAGAAACTTAACGAGATATAAATTTTCTAAATGGTTTTCAAAGAGTTTCGTAGTACTTCAGAACGATTTTGAAACGGAATCCAGAATAGCAATGATATTTAAAATATTTCAAGGGGTTTCAACGGATTTGTAGATAACTTTGAAGAATAAATGAAATAAAATTTGAAGGGATTTCTGAAAATTTCAAACTATTTCTCCAGGGTTGCTACAAGACCTGGAAGACCTGGAAAAGTCATGAAATTCTTAAAAAGTTTCTGATAAATCTGGAAAAGTCATGGAATTAAAAAAAAATGACTGGAAAACCTGAAAAAGTCATGGAATTAAAAAAAAATGACTGGCACTTTTATTCTCGTCTCTGTTTCAAAGTCTTCATAATTTTGTATTTTATAGCGAATCCTATATTTGAAAATTGATACGAAGTGTTTTTTTCACATTTAAACGATTCTTACGAGTGCGTTTTGAATCCAATAAAACTTATTGATAAGCCATTCTCATTGCATTATAATATGTTATAATTCAATTTAATTAACTGGATTTTTTCAAAAAGTGGACCTAGAATTTTTTCAAAATTATACCTGGAAAACCTGGCAAAGTCATGATATTTTGAAACCACTCTTCGAGAAACTCTGTTCACAATATTTAAGGGATTCGTCCAATTTCAACAGAATTTACATATCAAATTTCAAGATATTTAAAAATATTCACGAATTTTCCAGGCATTTTTAGAGGATCTCAACTGATTTCACGTGTCCTTAAAGGACTTTAACGGATTTCAAAGCTTTTTGGGGTATTTTAAGAGATTCGAAAAGATTTCGCATTATTTTGGGTTTATCAAATGAGTCCGATTTCCCTATTCATTTCTTATATTTAATTTTACGGCATCTTTTAATTTTCAGAGCGAAGAAGAATTAGAACGAGAAGTCGTCGATATTCTACAGAAGGCTTTGAAATATTGCGAAGTTGAAATTCCTGGTCCTCGTCAACCTATTTATCAGTTTCGAGCTGCCACAATACACCACAGATTGGCCTCCTTGTATCACAGAATGTACAGGGAACTAGATCCGGAAACCGAGGTCGTTAGAAGGAAAACGAGCCTCCAGTTGTGTAAACTGAATTATGAAAAAGCATCTAAACTCTTTTTGTCTTTGGAACAGACGCTAGAGTACCTGACAGTACAAATGGAACGAGTGGCATTGGCTGAATTTCAGGCTGAGGGTATGATCTTTTAGTTCCCTTTGCTCCTTATTTTATAACTGCTTGTTTTAAATGAATTTCAATTGTCAGAATTGCTACAGGTCAGGGAATTTAAAACTGGCCAGAGAAAATCTCAAAGAATCAGGGAAATTTTGATAAACTGAAGTTCAAGTGTAGGGGTCATTCCCACAAATGAATTAAGGCATTTTTCTGAAATTTTTGGTTGAAAATTAATTTATTTTGTTTGAAACTCGTTTTTTTTTTGGTTGAAGATTTAATTAGTTTAGTAAACAATTCATATTTTTGGGTTGAAAATTCAATTATTTTGTCCAAAAATCAAAGTGGTTTAAAATTAATTTTTGTTGTTGAAAATTCATCTTCTTTAATTGAAAATTCAGGTATTTAGTTGAAAATTCATTTATTTTGTTCAAAACTCATCTTAATGGGTTGAAAATTCAATTATTTTGGTCAAAATTTAACTATTTGGTCAAAAAATTATTTTTTTGGTAGAAATTAATCTACTTTACTCAAAAGTTCATGCATCTTATTAAAAATTTGTCTTTTCGAGTAGAAAGTTCATCTATTTTTGTTTGAAAATTTATCTTTTATAGTTGAGAATTCATTTGTTTTGTTTGAAACTCGTTTTTTTGGTTGAAGATTTATTAGTTTGGTAGACAATTCAATTATTTTGTCTAAAAATCAAAGTGGTTTAAAATTCATTTTTTGTTGTTGAAAATTCATCTTCTTTAATTGAAATTTCAGGTATTTTGTTGAAAATTTGTGTTTTTGGGCAACATATTCATCTGTTTGGTTGAAAATTATTATTTTTTAAACCGAAAATGTAAATATTTCATTTTTGCTTAAAAGATGATATTTTTTAGTTGAAAATTCATTTATTTTGTTTAAAACTCATCTTTATGGATTGAAAATTCAATTGTTTTGGTAAACAATTCAACTATTTGGTGAAAAATTAATTTTTCTGGTTGAAAATTCATGCTGTTTACTTGGAAGGTTCATATATTTTGTTGACAATTTATCTTTTTGGGTAGTAAATTCATCGATTTGGTTGAAAATTCAACTATTTGGTTAAAAATTCATTGTTTTCTTTGAAAACTTAACAATTTTGTTGAAAACTCTTGTATTTGGTTGAAAATTAATTTTTTTTCACCTGAAAATTTAACTATTCCATTTTTGTTTGAAAGTTTATCTTTTTTTGTTGTTGAAAATTCATTTATTTTGTTTATAATTTGTCTCTTTTTTGGCTGAAAAATGAATTATTTTGGTAGAAAATTCATCTAAATGGTTCCAAATTCAAATATTTTTATTTAAAAATTCATCTTTTTTATTTGGAAAGTTATATATTTCGCTGAAAATTTGTCTTTTTGGGTAGAAAATTCACTTACGTATTTGGTTGAAAATTCAACTACTTGGTTCAAGATTCATTATTTTGTTAGAAAATTCATTAATTTTTTGGAAAAGACGCATTTTTAGGTTGAAAATTAATTTTTTAACTAAAAATGTAACTATTCCATGTATTTTGTTTGAAACTCGTCTCTATGGGTTGAGAATTCATTTACTTTGGTAAAAATATATATTTTTGATTTGAACATTAATGTTTTTTGTAGAAAATTCTTTTTTTTTTAAATTTTTAAAATTCAACAATTTTGTTGGAAATTAACTTTTTTTGTTGAAAATGAATATTTTTGGGTTGAAAACTCATTTGTTTTAGAGAAATTTCGTCTTTTTAGCTTAACAAATTAATATTTTCGATGAAAAATTTTTACTTTATTGACTGAAAATTCTTCTTTGTAGAAATTTCATCTTTTTGGTTAAAATTGCAACTGTTCTGTTGAAAGTGCATGCGTTTTTGT